>VZTV01071110.1:23864-41330 GCA_013400875.1 Anhinga rufa | reverse complement strand
TGGCAAAATGGAAGAGAAGATCAAATCATCCTTGTTGAATTGGTGAGATCTAAATGGAAAGGGGAAAGCGATTGATCTGTAACCTATTCAGCCATGTGTGGGTGGGCATATAAATAAACAAAAATCAATCCTTCTTGAGACATCACAGTTTGTTGCTGCGGAGACGATTGTGACCTCTGGTGAGGAATAAAGAAGTAAGAACTGATGAATTCCCTGAAGCAACAGCGTTTTTGTTTTTCTTCTCCTGTTGTAATAAAAGACTGAGAATAGAAGGAAAAATGGAAATACATTCAATCAGCAGAATTGTTTTGAAGTAGGGCTGTGTGAGTGCCTACCACGTGGTGTGCTCTCTGCAGACATGAAAGGACATAAAATCAGTGCCCAAGTGACTGTGCAAATTCATGAGACCTGATAATAAATAAGAAGCATGAGATGTTGCGTTTACTGGGCATACTGAACCTCTAGTCCTTGCAGGTTTCAGAAGGTGATCCCCCTGTATCGATCACGCCATTCTTCTATACTTAGATGAGGCCCCAGTTGGCTCCCCAGCTGTTACTGTGCTTGCTCTAGGCCTGATGTGGTTCTGCTTCCTTCAAGGCCAGTGGCAGTGGTTGTTCCAATGGACAGATAGTCCCAATAAAAAGAGAATTGTTTCACAACTCAACTTTCTTATACGATAAGAGGCACGTCCCATTGGGTCAGGCTGTTGGATTATGTATCCTGCTTTTCTGTCTTTGAGATCATCACAAAAAGGTACTACTAGGAATATTAGGCCACTCTGCAAATTTTGTACTCCAACAGTATCCACAGTCATTGTATTCAGGATTCTGGGTGACATCACAGAATCACAGAACGGCGGGGGTTGGAAGAGACCCCTGGAGATCCCCTCGCCCAGCCCCCCTGCGTGAGCTGCACACCCAGAGCAGGGGGCACAGGACCACGTCCAGGTGGGGTGTGAATGTCTCCAGGGAAGGAGACTCCACAGCCTCTCTGGGCAGCCTGGGCCGCTGCTCTGGCACCCGCACAGCAAAGGAGTTTTTCCTCATATTTCAGTGGAACTTCCCGTGTTCCAACTTGTGCCCGTTGCCCCTTGTCCTGTCATTGGGTGCCACTGACAAGAGTCCAGTCCCATCTTCTTGACACCCGCCCTTCAGATACTGATAAGCACTGATGAGATCCCCCCTCAGCCTTCTCTTCTCCAGGCTGAACAAGCCCAGGTCTCTCAGCCTTTCCTCATCAGGGAGATGCTCCAGTCCCCATATCATCTCTGTAGCTCTCTGCTGGACTTGCTCAAGAAGCTTCCTGTCCTTGAACTATGGGGCCCAGAACTGGACACAGTTCCAGTCTATTCCATTTCTTATCTGTGGTTCTTTTATCAGTGGCTTTGTCTAATCCCTTCTGAACCTGGTGATAATACCCACTTTCGCAAAGAAGCAAATTTCAGAAGTGTACTTCCTGCTGCATGAAAAAAGTTACTTTGGTTGAAAACAGGTACAGGAGTGTAATTTCAGTCAATACTCACTACTGCTGCTGCTTTGAGATTTCTGTATTCATCCTATCCACTGCCTTTGTGATGTTGTAAATCTTATTCATAATATCACCCTCAGTCTTCTGCACAGATTGAAGAGCCTTTTTAGTTGCTCCTTACAAGGCAGCTGCCCCATCCCATCCATCGTGTCAGGTGCCTTTGCTTATTCCATCTATAGTATATCCTTATTGAGATGCAGACACTAGAATCGCCCAGAGTACTCAAGCCACGGGCACACAGCGGTTTTATAAACCAGCAAAGCAATGTTTTCTATTACATTTCAATACCCTTCCTGTTGATGTCTGAGATTTTCTTGGGTTTTTGGCTACCACTGAGCACTAAGCAGGCAAGTGTCAGTGACTCCACACATGGTTGGGAAGAACCATGTGTCAGTGTCAGTGACTCCACATATGGTTGGGAAGAACCATTTCTGTATGTTTCATTTAGAATATCTCTGTGCATGTTTGTCTCTCTCTCAATAGCTGTTAACAATGCCCTATCTTTCTCTTTGCTAGTGCCTTTTACAGGAACCAGTGCATTTCTAATTCTTTAGAAATGTTTGATATGATAAGATGAAAGTTAGCAGCATATGGTAAATGGGATCTCTTAAGCCAATAGTTGGCTCCAGTTTCTTTAAGCAGTGTTCTCTGGATTTATCCTATTCCTGATGGCAGTTTGAATCCTTCTGTTTGTTTAGAGCAATAGGCACACAGGAGATTTAAATAACCAATCTTAGCTATACACTGATATTTCCTTATTGTGTTCGCAATATTACTGCATGTCATTACATAACAGGTGAATGTAAAGGAATTACGTGTTCTTTAAACAGTGTTCATCATCTCTCCCTTTAATCAGAATCAAAGGATCGTGATGACCAGGAAAATTTTCTTATGTAGTGAAAGTACTCGGAGAGGTGCCTAAAGTTTGGCTATTTGTGGATCTCTCAAGCTTCTATAGATGTTTCTAGCATTAATAGAATTGTTTATGTCAAAGTCAGAGAGTGCTTAGGTGTAGCATGAGTGAAGGGAAACAGAAAGGGGCTTGGATTTGATCTCAGCAGCCTGAGAGTGCCACTTTTTGCTATGTACCCATTACAGTGCAGCTATCTAGTAAATGGAAGGTATTGTCCTCACTCATGGTCTAATGACCTGAAGCTGGTAATCAGAAATTGGCAAGTGCCAAAGCAGCGCTGGAAGTATTTCCTTCTGCTTTTTAAGATGTCTGTGTTTGTAGTTTATTGTTTGTTTTGTTTGTTTGTAGTCTACTTACTACATGGAAGGAAATACAGGGCACCCAGTGTTTCAGACACAGTTTGGAACAATTGCTGTGAATATCTGCTATGGGCGCCACCACCCTCTGAACTGGCTTATGTTTAGTATGAATGGAGCAGAGATCATCTTTAACCCTTCAGCCACGATTGGAACACTCAGGTAAAATACAAACTGATTTAGGTTGTTGCACGCTTTCTGAGTTAACTGAACCTCTGAGCCCCTCACGGGGGCCTCAGGGGCACCTTGCTGAGGTCTTGGAACCTGAGGTATCACCTCCTCGTTTTGCCTTCACATTGTTCTCCATCTGGAGTTTAGAGTCATAGTCACTCATGGTCACAGTCTGCTCATAGTCACTAATTCTCTTCCAGAACTTTGGTTGTACATCTGCAAGTCTTTTGTCTCCGAGACAGAGTTAACCAGCATCCAGCTGGTGTTCTGAAAACTAATGAGAGTTTATTTAGATTATCTGTGTAACATTTTTGCTTTACGATAGGCAGTAGTAATTTACATTCAGGCTTAGCTTGCCAGCTTGCATCGTCCACCTAGGAGCCAGTAAGTGTGGTATCAAATTGCAGTTTTCAGAGCCAAGCTGAGAAATCCTTTTCTCAGAAACTTTTTTTTTAAACTGTTGGCAATTTTGTGATTATCTTGAGCCAGACTGAACCAGTGTAAACTGTTTCACTTGAGATTAATCTCCTGCAGATTGACATTAATTGCACCCTACTGACTTGATTTCCTAAAAGAAAAAATAAAAGCTTAGTTCAGTGAGCTAAGAAAATACACTTCTTAGCTAGCCCATAATGATTAGTTTGTGGATTAGATCTTGAATATTCTTTGCCTTTACATTATCAGCATCAGTTACATTTCAATAGAATAACCTTTGAACGTGCCATGCTTCCAAAGCATTGTCTGACACAGGCTGTGTGTTGCTTGGGATGCTATAATGTAATGCAAAATAACTGCATTTCTTTGGGGCTGGTGCGGGGGCTTTCTTTAGGTAGAAGCCTTGTAGAAACTGTTTTGGTGGTTCTTTATACCACTCTTCTTGACAAAATCACCATGCCTTCCTTTCATTCTCATTGTATTCTGTTCTTTGTCCTACTACTCAATACTTTCAAATTCCAGATTAGACTATTTGTAAATTGAGGTCTGGGATTCCAGAATAACACATCAGCTTAACACATGATAGAACAACTGTGCTTTTTCTTTTTGCTATGCTTTTTCTTTTTTTTTTCTCCTGATAATAGTAGGCTCTGAAAAGTAATTTAGTATGGTATAATGTTTACATACATATGACCGAGGAAGTGATGGTAGTTTATCCTTAATTATAAATATTAATATTTTATAACCCTTTTCAGCATAGCTGGTTAGCTTTGTATGGGGCAGGGGGCAAAGTCT
Organism: Anhinga rufa; assembly: GCA_013400875.1. Lineage (NCBI taxonomy): Eukaryota > Metazoa > Chordata > Aves > Suliformes > Anhingidae > Anhinga > Anhinga rufa. The sequence continues at coordinate 37,133 of VZTV01071110.1, read as the reverse complement.
GGCTTTGCAGAGGTCTTTGGAACAAAAACGTTTCCTTTGTGGGTTAAAAAACCATATTTTGGGCTAGCTGAACTGTCTTTGAGTTTCCAGCTCCAAAGATAAGTTTTAGGAAGCTAACAGGAACATATTTCATTGTCACTAATGATATTGTAATACGGTATAATGTCCAGTAGCAAATGAAAAAAGAAGACGTACTGATCTCTTATAATACTAATAATTCTGTCTCATTTTTCTTCTGTTTCCCTTCAGCTGGGCTTGAGTGCATGGACCAATTGCAGAATACTTTCATTTTTATTCCTTTAAACCTAGGGGAAGAGATTTTTCCAGTGTCAGTTTTGCAAACCTTAATGTATGAAATGTTTGGGCAATATAGACTTGCTAACTGGGTATACAAAATGATAGAAGAGTTAGAAATGTAAGTGGAATATATTTTTTAGCATTTTCCGTTTCTTCAGGATTCACCCAATCCCCTCTCTTTACCTGTTTAATGTAAATTTGGAGTTTTTCTGTCTCTGTAACAAGGTCCAAGAATATTCATCCAGTTTTTGTTGTTGACCAGCTAGAAAATTCTGAGGGCATTTAGCATTCATAATAGGGTAAATATGGTGAAAAACAGATTAGAGGCCTAAAATTTTCATACCCACAGCCAGTTCAGATGCAGAGAACTATGTATTTACAAACCTGGAAAGTAGAACTGTAGGCTAGATGCAGTGTTCTGTCATTCAAACTCCTTTTAATAGTTTTTGGTATAAAAGATAATTTAGGCTCAGTAATGTTTGAAAACGTCCTCTGAAAAGAGTTGAATGAATACACAATGCTTTTGGGACATTTATGTCACTACTAGAATAATATTTGTGATGTTTGTCCACTTAGAGTCCATTAACAGGAAAGCAAACAGAAATTACCTTGTTGTTATACAGCACTTCATTGGTACTCTGGGTGCTTCAGGGTCTCCTAATTATTGGCTTTCACTTGATTGTTTTTAAGCATATAATTTTTATTGCAGGAAGAGGACTCTTGAGGCCCCTGTAAAACCTGTCTCTGGGGTTGCTTCTTTGCTATAGCCTTTTTTTTCCTGTGTCTCTTCTGTGAAATTGTGATTTGCTGGAGCTTTTAAATAAAATCCGTTTTTCTTAGAAGACCTGGCTGCCAGACTCAAAGCAATTGAGAAAAGAGGCAATAAACCAAGTCCTTTCAATCAGTCCAGTGACCATCTCAGTCTGACTTGAGACTAGTCTGACCAGGAGATTAATGAGTCAGATGCTTGCAACCTTGTCTTGGTACTCAGAATCTGGCAGGTACATGCTGTCACAGGAGTGTACAAGTCGTATCACCTTTGTTTTGGAGCTCTGAGTACTTACAGGCCTCCTATTAGCTAGTCCAATACCTGTGTATCAAACTATTTAATAAAAAGAAGACTTTACGTTTTAAACATCAGTCGGAATTGAAATCTCCTTTGCAAAAGAGGTAGAGGCTCATAAAAGCGAAGGAATTTTTTTATTCCTCATTTCTCAGTTCTTGGTTTTATGTAAATTTAGTGACTGGTTTAATAGGTAATTACTGGGAATTTATTGTGATGCTTTTGTTAAACATGCTTTCTGTTTCATCAACCCACTGTGGGAAAGTGACTTACTAGAAAGTGTTGTGAAAACTGTGGTTGAAATAACAGAAGTAGGAAATCATGGTGGAAATGGATTTTTCTTTTCATTTTTTTGTTATTCCCATAATTAAGGTTTTTTTCATTCAGTGCTGCAAAAGCCTCTCGTGGACCATTTTTGGAAAAAAGGAGGCAACTTGTATGAATCTCTTACAGCTTTGCTGCAGAATGATGTTTGGTGTATTGAAAGTTAATGGAATGTAAGAGCACATGTAAATCCTTTGTGTAATTTGGGGAGAAAAACAATTTACACTTTTAATTGCTTTGAAAATCTCGAAATGTCTTTTCTTTTCTTTTTTTTTCTTTTTTTTTTTTTTTCCCCTGACAAAGCCATGTTTACCAGGCTATCAGATAAAATCGTTTTTACCTCTATTTGGGCAGAAAATAATTATAGTGCTTGGCTGTATCCGTGGGGAGATTTTGACTGTAAGAGCAAAATCAGTCTTGGCAACTAACTTTGGCTTCTTTGACAGAAAATGTACAGTGTGAGACAGTCGTCATCTAAATTTAGCTCTGAAGTAGGCAAGTAGTGAATACCTACCTCTTCTTTTGTGTACTGCAGCGAGTCACTGTGGCCGATTGAAGCAAGAAATGCTGCCATAGCTAATCACTGCTTTACATGTCCCATCAACAGGGTAGGAACGGTATGTATCTTCACTTTGTTATTTCATTTAATAATTTAGGTATTGTAGTGTGAGTTAATTCAAGGTAATGAACTGAATAGCACTAGAATGCATAGATTCCTCTACTATATTAGTGTTTATAATACGATTTGAAGATGGACAGTGATAAAGAGACTGAGAGCTGCCTTGGCTGCTGGCAGCCTACTTTTTGGTTGCAGCTGTTTTCTGTTCTTGAGTTGCTCTCTTTGTAAGAGGCACCTGCCCTTTTGCTAATTCTCCTGGTTTCTGTGGTGAAATCAGTATTCTTTTAGTCAAAATGACTGAAAATTAAATATATCCTCAAGTCAGTGGTACACAACTGGTTGCTGTTGTACTGATACTACCTCTTTCTGGACACTGAAATTCTATAATGAATTTCACACAACAGGTCATTCTTGCTTTCAGATTAGTCCAGATACCCTACATGTGTGTTCTTTTATAAGGTTCCCTGCAAAAATCCAGACTTGTTCTTGCCGTTATGTGAATACATTTGCCTTCTCTTTGATCCACAAAGATATGTTTGGTTAAATGTCTCCTCTTTTGGTACAAGTTGGAACACAGGAAGTTCCACTTAAATATGAGGACAAACCCCTTTGCTGTGCGGGTGCCAGAGCAGCGGCCCAGGCTGCCCAGAGAGGCTGTGGAGTCTCCTTCCCTGGAGCCATTCACACCCCGCCTGGACGCGGTCCTGTGCCCCTGCTCTGGGTGTGCTGCTCACGCAGGTGGGCTGGACGAGGGGAGCTCCGGAGGGCCCTTCCAAGCCCCACCACTCTGTGATTCTTTAGACTTGTGAAACTAATACAGGACGTGTTCCCCAAAGTGTATGAACAACAGGCAGTGATACAAAAAGATCTTGTTTTCTATCCTATCCATCATAGAAGCTTGGCCCCTCTGATGACTCCCTTTAGGCAGTGCTGATAGTATGCTAGGAAAAATCTTAATAGATTTGTATAAACTTCCATACTAAATATGATAGATTAGCAAGGATTTCTTGAATGAAATAGAATTATACTGCCACCTATGGATTCCTCTTATTTCCCAGGAATACTACAAAAATGCCTTTACTTCTGGAGATGGTGGAACAGGTATGTACAGAAATCACATTCAGTGGTTACTAATAATTGTTAACTAGAAAGTCTGAAGAAATGATAACTCTCCTGCAAGTGTCTCTCCCATGACAGGTCTGGTAGCTAGTGACTGCCTTGCTTAAGACTGCTGTTTTGTAAGCTGGAGGGAAGCAGCACTTCCTATTAAACGTGGTGGTACCATGGTATGTGGTCACCAGGAGTTCATACCTAAGGTTTCTATATACTTTCAGAGAACTAGGAGTTTTGGGTCAATGCGGTATTGGAAGACAGAAATCCCACAAATTAGCCTGTGTTGTCAATGACATTTTATTTGTAGTGTTAAGACTATTAACATTTAACAGACTATTAAGACTATTAATAGCCTGAATCCCCAGCCAAGCCATTTTGTCCTGTTTCACAGATTTACTGGAAGTTGGAGGGAATGCTCAAAGACAAGCATTCTCAAAGAAGAGCATGAGATTTACTTGTATGTACTTCACTTGTATGTTGAAACACTCTAATCTGTCCTGTGACAGCCATGCCAGCTTCTGGTTTAACCCGGAGTGGACCTGAGCCTTTTTTTTTAGCTAGTTTTGGAGCTAAGTGTTTGTAGCAGCTGCATCAAAAAGTGTTATCCATTGCTTAGTAGTACAACAGATGGGGCTGATTTTTGGCGTAACTCAGAGCTGTGCGATACAAAGTAAGATTTTTTCCTTGCCTTAAATGCTAGTGTTTTCAATTCTGACTTTGTATTGGAAATGGAATGGGTGCATCTCTGTCAGCTGTTTTGGAAACGTATGATTTGACAATTAGAATTCATTTAAATTCTAAATAAAAAACAATGAAGGCAAAGCCTTTACTTTAGTTCAGACAATAATGGGAAAGCATAACAATGCATTATTTAAAAGGCAATGCAGTGAGTTTTTTCCTCTTAATTTGATATATGTGAAAGCTGTACTGTGCGTTAAAGTAACTACTGGTCAGAACTGCAGTCATCTTAGGATCATGCTGTGACTCTTCAGGATGATACCTTGCTTAAAGCACAGTGAGTGAGCAACCATAAGACGTTGAGCCAGGTTTTACAGGACACTGCATGTTAAGTTGCATACTTATTTGCAGATGGCGTTACATGCTTTTTAAAAATTTCTTTAAGCACACCATGACTTGGGCCATTTTTATGGTTCAAGTTACGTAGCTGCACCAGATGGCAGTAGGACCCCAGGACTCTCACGCACTCGGGATGGACTTCTGGTGGTAGAGATGGATCTAAATCTTTGCAGGCAAGTCAGTGACAAATGGAATTTTAAGGTAAGCCTGCTTATAAAGAAACCAGTTTATACATGATGTTAGAACAAACAAGCCTTCATAATGATCATATAACCTTAGAACAGTTAAACGGCAGCCTTTTTTGTTTTTTTTCAACTGTCCAAAGCTTAAATTGTTGAACTAATTTAACAGGATGTTCTGGAGGCCAAAGGCATAAATGGATTCAGAAAAGGAATAGGCAAATTGAGGGAAACTAGGCTAATAGCTTTTAAATTAAAAACTTAGCCTTTGGTCCTTAAGTGCAGGTTGCTGGGAGCTCCGAGGGCCACTGGGGGAAGTGTATGCGGTTTCTTTATGCAAGGTACATAGGCATTTGCTGCTGAGCTGAAATGGGCCTTTGATCTGACCTAATACGGTAGTTCTTTATGTTCTTATAGGCCTTACTTGTGAGTTTTGGTGAAATTTAGTGAAAACCCAAAACCACAGGAGTCTTAGCTTCTGAGAACTTTCTGTGTGTAAGCCTCTTGTAGTGTTAATTCCCTGAACTTGTGGCCATGTTGAAGCCACAGAAAAAGAACTGTGTACATTTGTCTCTGAAGCATCCTAACACACTTAAATTAATCTAAATCAGATTAAGATGACTGCAAGCCTCTCCACATGGCTTCTGCAAACTTATTTATTACCTTTTTTTGCATTCTGAGATAAAGCTAATTTGGATCATCTGTCCTGAGGGTGTAATTTGATTTAATTTGTCCAGCAGCAGTGCTGGTTTAACAAATTGCCACCTCAGCACTGCAGTTTGCTAACCCTTCAGTTGTGCCAGTACAAGCTATGTGGGGTGCTATATTGTATACTGGTTTAGTGGAGTGACCAGATTTTTATTTTTTTTTTAACAAACAAACAAACCATGCTCTAGTTTCTTCTTTCAATCTGATCAAGTTTATGGCAGGCCCCACAAATGCTCAGTTAGAACAACAAGGAAGGCAAGCAAAAGGAGAAAAGAGATGGCAACTTCTTAAATAGACTTTGTTGATGAAGAAAACGTCTTGCTTGCTTCTGTGGAGACAGGCCTTTTGTTCTAGTCCTCCGTACTGCCAGAGACTAGAATTTTTTCCTATCCACTTTTAAGATCAGCATGATTTGAATCCTAACAGAGTAGACCAGAACTCCTGGCTAGCAATCATCACAATATATGTAGGTTCTTCAGTGATAAACTAGTATTTAAAGTAAGTAATCATTTGTAAGGAGTGTCAATTTTTGCGTGTATTGTTACTGCAAGCACGCATTTATTTTATACAGCTGGTTTATTACAATATAGTCTAATATATAATGTGTTTTGATTTCAATTTGATGTAAAAATACAATTTTTCTGTGGATTTGAAATGATGAGCTAGAGCTGAATTTCTTTGGTAATGGTGCTAATCCCTACATAATGACTAAAAACAAAAAGTACTTTCAGGTCGTCTTCTGGGCAGAATTGCATTTGTTATTTTACAGATGCGTGTGGTAGGTATATGGTTGTTGACATAGTGGAATTAAATTGTACTGAGATTCCCAGGATTTTTTTAAGTCGGGCAGGCTTTAGTTTTGCTTTGCCACTAAAATCTGAGGCCGTTATTGCAGAGTAGGGATTTAGTGTGTCAGGAAGCACATGGAGCATTGCTTAGAACAGCTTAGTAGGGGTATCTGAACAACAGCAATTGTATTGATTAGGAAAAACAAACAGTAAAAGCAAAACACTGACCTTTAGCTGTTTTGTATAGAATTGCTTTTTTCTTGTTGTTGTTGTCCTCAAGTCTTGTGCTTTCAGCACATTAGTTTTATGTTGATGGTGTGGATTGCTATTGTTGGTCTTTTGGCACCTAAGGCACAGCTGTGGCTTTTGTTTATATGACAGGGGGTATCTGTTTCCTTTTCTTCTCATTTGTGGCCAAGACAGAGGTAGTTCTTGATGTGAGGGGAATGAGGAAGTATGAAGTCATTGTTTATCCACCATAGAAAACCCTTGATAGCAAGTAGGAACCTATTTAACCTGCTCTGGTATCTGCAATTTGAATTCATGATGCCTGAAAGGGACGTTACGTAGAATGTCTCTGCTAGACTTACAGCAGCAAAACTGTTAAACAAATTGCCCTCATCACACTCTGGCGAGAAGGAAGTAGTTTGCGCCTCTCAGAGCCAAGCTTGTAGACTGTGCATTTCAGAAGAGGATAGTGCACTATGTTCAGCCTCCTAGCTTACTGTATCACCCAAAGCAATGATAAAATTTCGTATTATTAATGGATAAAGTAAGAGCACCCCCAATACCATCGGTGGCACATAAGTAAACTATTGCTGGCAGCAGGGTTCATCAGTTGTCAAGGACGTAATATGAGGACACAGTTGGAGAGACACTCCTTTGCCTTCATTGACATAACTTATTTAAAAGAGAATATTGTTGATGCGTAAGGAAGTAAGTCCAGCTTTCACATTCAACTTTCACCTACCCAGGATATCCAAAATAGCCAATATGGGAAAGCTGCAAAGCAGGAAGGTGTTAATTGTAAAGTTTTACTTTTTAGAGTGGAAATGCACTTCTCTTTTTTGGGTAGAAGTATAGTTTTAGGCAGCACAATGTGAGTTCTTTTATAAAAGTATATTAGTTTGTGCTAAGGCACTGGAGGTCATGCATTTTGAGTAACTTATGATTTTACTGTTTGGGGAAATTAAATAATATGTTTTCATAAAAAATGGTGTATTTAAATATCTTCTACTGAAGTACTTTCATAGCTCACTAAAAGAACTGAAGCTTTGGTTTTTCTTCTCCAGATGACCGGTAGATATGAAATGTATGCAGACAAGCTCACTGAAGCAGTCCAGCCTTATTTTATACCCAATATAATCAAAGAGTAAGAGAGAGCATCTCGTTACAATCAAATGTTACATAACAAATTAAAAGGCACTGTTGGATGACAGCTTTACTGTGGATCACAAGTTGTTATTTTAATGTTGTCATTGTAATTTCCTGTAACCAGCTTTTAAATAATAGGATTCAAAACTGTGTTAAGTAAAATAATTGAGAAATGGCTTCTTGGATTTTTTTTCTTGTCATTTACACTACTGAATCCAAACTTTTGTTCTTATTAGAAATATGTCCAGTAGGAATACATTGATATAAAATGATAATGAAATTTATTCAGTACTGTGATATAGTTTGATGGAGATGATGAGTTCAGAGGACATAAAAAATTTTTACATAAGCTTTGTATTGTGTGTCCATTTACTTCTGCTTTCCAGTTTGTACCTTCTACCCAAATGCATAATTTGGGAGAAAGGAGGCATAAATTGTTTTCACCTGTTTTTTTTAATGATGAACTATTTGATGCAGTTCTGTTAGAGCTAAGTAATGCCCCAGACGTGTCCCAGTTGAAGACCTGTGGGCACTGTAAAGCAAGACCTCTTTGGTTCTTTCTATTTCCCTTTATGTATTACAGCCACAGTTGGGCCAATGTCTTTGGCTCCTTCAAGGTGCAAAAGTAGTGCTTCAGACAGATGCTTTTAATATCTTCAAAAGCTCAGTGCCGTGTTGTGAGGCAAAAATAGAAACACTAGCTAAGGCATAGGCAAGGCTGGTGCAGTTGCATACTTTTAATTGTGAACAGAAAGCCACAGAGATGCTATTAGGGATCAGGATGGGTAATGAAAACTACTTCCCTGGAGCTGCACTCCGGTAGGATGCTCAGTGGTTGCAGAGTACACAGAACAGCTGTTACATATAGATAATACATTTGCGATTCTCAGCTACTCATGTATATTGAAATTTTGTTTTGTATGATTCAGGTGATGCAGATGTTCAGGAAGTGCAGAATGAATACAATTTACAGCCTAGCACTCTGAATTTATAGCTGAAATAAATATTTGAACTCCCTTTTTTTTTTCTCCAGATTACAATTTCAGCCATGCCATTTCCGGTTAAGTACGTAACACATCCTCTAAAGATTTTCCAACATTTTTCATAGTAAGCTAGTTAATAAATGCACTTGCTACATTATGTTACAGGATTATCTGTGACTTTAAACCTTTATTGAGAATGGCTTAATTACAAATAAAAATATATTTATGTATAAAATCCCTGCATGTAAAATACCCCTTCCTTTACTATTGACATCATGAAGGAAACAAAGTGACAAAACATTTTCAGGATGAGTATTTTGATAGACAATCTTGTAATGGGAAACAAAGTTTCAGAAAATGCAGATGTTCTGGATGCTTGCACAGTGAGCTTTTTTAATTTGACTTTGTGTCATATAAATACTCAGTCTTTTCACTTGGCTTTTGCATCTTCCTCCGTGCGTTTTCATCTCTCATAGCTATCTTCCATTTGGCAGCTGTAAGAGATCCTGTCGCAATGGTGGAGTTCTCCTTTTGTCTGCATTAGCTTAAACAGCTTTGTTTCTTTATCTTTCAGTTTTGTTGAAGTATTTAAACCCTGGGTACCAGACATTTAACAGTCAACATTTTTACACCTATCTGTGCACTTCAGAATGCTTAGCATGCCCTTAGGTTCATGTTTTATGTCTAAGCTCAAGATTTGTATTTGGATAACTGAACCAGTTTACAAGCCTTTTGTAAGAATTGCTTTTATTTAGCTAATGTGCTCTAAAATAAATCCTGTGGCAGTTTAATGGTATTGAGTGAACTACCTAACTGAAAATGCACGGGTTAAGGAAGCACCCTTTCAACCTGTAGTTTACATACCTGTTAATTAGTAACGTAGCTAATACAATCTCTCTAAATCAAACATCATGAATTCGAATGTGGACATAAAAATTCCCAGATCAGTAGCCTTCTGGTGACTGACTTTGGATGAGCTGGAAGGCATTATCTATAACAGGGTTTGGACCTTTTTTGGGGGGATTCTGCTGGTGGCACTAATGTACTGGTTCTACTGCTCACAAATCACATCCTAATTTTTACTCATTTTGCAAGTATAAGTGCCAGAATGTATTCCAGCTCCACCAATGATAAGCAAAATTTGATACCCTGAGAATTTCTTATCACATACTTTTTTTTCAGAACTTTTAAAGGCTACTGCATTTTAAATGTCTGTTACTATTTTGAGCCTTTGTACAAAGGAGCACTCTTGATTCTACTAAGCATACTTACTGAACACTTTCCAGATACTTTTCAGTAAGTCAACAACTGATGAAAGAAAATGTTTTCTCTTAGAAAAACTTTTTACCATGCTCAAAGTAGATTACAATTTATTATTTCCATGACTAAATAACAATGTCCTTTTACTGCCACTCCACACAATTCCAGATTTTGAATGGTTCTTTTCCTAATACCATGCCAAAGGTGTGGGATCTGAGTCTTCAGTGCAAAATAAAATTTTGCTAGCTTTACATCAGTATTAACATTGATTTTTCTACCCCTTTCCACATAGGCAGGACTGGAGATCAGGACTTGTAAGAATCTGAAATAGGTGGCTATTTCTTATACTTTACAGTGCTCCTCAGCAAAGTAATTAAACCCAGGAAAGGATTATGAATGGGCTGCTAACAATTTCACTTGATAGTATCTGAATACAGGAACTCGAACTTAATTTAAATACAGCTGTAGTATAAGAGCTAGAAAATCTGCCTTTTTACTTGTAGCAGAGATGTTTGTATTCCTTCTTTTCTTAATTGATTTCAGCTCTTCTTAGAAGGTCACTGAACTAATACCAATAGCAAAATTTGGCTCAAATTATGATTCAGCATTTTAGTTACAATCCAGTATATGCTGTCAGATATTTACAATTCACAGACAAGATGTGTACCATCAGTGTGGATGATCACTTTCTATATTTGCTTAATAAGTTTACAGTTTATATTTAGAACGGACTCTGCAGAAACTGGCATGCGGGTGGCATAACCTTCAGAGGTTTTTGCAAAAAGTGTAGACTTCTAATAACAAGTAAAATACCTTCACTTAAACTTCTGGGGCAATACAGAGCTCTGAGTAGTAATCCTAGAGGATTTAGCTGAAAGGGATTGCATTTGTAGTACAATACCAGTAACTACGATTCAAAATCCAATGCAGTGGCATAAACACTAAATCTGTGTAAGGTGAATTTGGTGCATGGGAAGTTTCCTTGAGTAAATGTGTTTCATTCCTACAATGAGGACAATACTGAGGAGCCAGCAAGGCATTTTTTTGATATTCAAAAGAGATTAAGTTACTATTTTTGTCCTTCCATAATACCCTGTTGAACCTCAAATCACTAGATTTAGGATGACGATCAGCCCTTGATGCTTTGACAGAGAAAGAAACAGGTATTTTCTTATTTTTCCCCAGTTTTGTTTACCTAAACCTATGCATGTATTACCAAGTGTTGAAGTTCAGAAATTTGGTGCTTTTTATCTCATGTGTTTAATTTGAAAATAAGCTCAAAGTGAAGAGGCTCTGGGCCTGTATTTTAAAACTGCTGTCAAATGTGCAATGTTGAAAATGAGGAAAAAAAAACAAACCAAACCAAACCAAACCAAACAAAACAAAAAAAAAACCAAAAACCTGAAATATACATTGCAAAATCAGATACATCATCAGCAGAAAAATAAGGTAAAGACAGCATTGCAACAGAGTCTATCAATGACTATAAAGCCTCCTTTGCTAAGATCCCCCTGCAATTCAGGAGCAAGGTCTCTGCAGGAGGAGTCCTGAGACAAGCAGCCAGCTGCCCCGCGGGCTGCACAGGAAAGGACCAGAAGTATCAGGTGTGGATGTCAGCTGTCTGTGTAGATGAACAGAATATCTTCATCAGTGCCGTAACTTGTCCTGGCTTCCTCAAAGTTACTGATGCTGGTGCAGCATGTTCCTGTTAAGGAGGAACAAAATGTTACTAAAAAGTCAGAATATGCCTGTGATAGGCTCTTATACTGGGTCTAGCAGCCTCGACAAAGAAAAGTAACTAGTATACTGACTAGACCTATCAGCTTAGGTTACAGCTTTACTCAGGTAGATCTTTTCACTTAAAGGCAGTGCTCACTGAAGTAATGCTGTAAATAGGTACTAAATTGGCTATCCTGTTACATTCTGAACAACAATCCAGCATCTCTCACTAACCCATCTGAAAGCCAAACAAGTTTGCTAGAATGTGTATCTCAATGCCTCAAGTAAATCACAGCACAGAATGCAGCACTGGTTTAACTAACGTGGTGAAACCCTTTCTGACAATTTGGTTAGTGATGCTTGAAATACATGTACACTAGGAGGGGAAGTCCAGCTGTGGCTCTGTGTTACAGACATGTTAGTAATGGGGTAGCTGAGAATCCACCCAAAAGGAACAGGCTACTCACGGTCAGCATAGGCAGGGTTGTTGTAGTAAATACTCCCTGAGGCTTTGTTGTAGCCACATAACACAATGAAATGGCCCTGGTAGTCAGGATTCCTGCAGAAGCACTTCTGTCCAATGGGGAGGAAGCAGCAGTATTTCACAGGACTTGAGCAAAGATCACACAGTAGCAGGACTGCGTTCACTAGGACGATGGCTACATGACCTTGGGACAGGTGGTTTTGTATGTCTTGAACAGTTACTGTGCTGCAGAAAGAAATCAGACATGCCTGTTAATAAGCTTTGGGAAGACTGCTATACAATGAAGAGTGTGATGATGGCCAGCACGTACGACATGCAGCTGGCATGGTTATTTTTATATCACAGGTACAGCTTTTTGGTCTTAAACCCTGCAAGCTTTGCTACAGACAAAGCCTGACAAAACCTGTGTCACTGAAGGCCTTTTGAGCTCATTGCTGCTACTGAGGTGGAGAGCAACAGCTCTGGATTCTGCAGTAATATAAAAGTGATCTTGGGATGTATCAGATGCCCCAGAGAAGAGTGTTAAAGGAGCTGGCAATTCATTCAGTAACTTTCTGTTATGGGAAGACCTTAAGTGAAGTGTTCTCTCCTGCTCTTGAACAGCTTCTCTCTGAAGCACCAGATCTTTATCAAGTGGTTAAAGATTGTATAATCACTAACCAAATTAAGACGTGCCCAAATTTCTCTCTGTCACACCAGAATATGTTTCTCCCGGTTTCAATTTTGGACTACCTGATGCTGTTGAGGCTTTATTTCTATAGTACCTCCTACAGAGAATGAGTATTAACCAAATATAATGTATAATCTCATCTGTTAAAGGCTGTCCTTCACTGAGGCAGATGTATTCCATATGCATTAGAAACTCATCCCTTGGATGTGTTCCAGATGTCCGGGCCGCGCACACTACCTAACTGAACTCACGTGCTTTTAAATCTTTTCTACTGTTGCTTCCTCTCTTTGGTGCCCCAACCTCAGTTCTGCAAAGGTAGATATGCCCTCTCTTCCTGCCTTGATCAAGGCCACGATGTTAAATGGACTGACTGTCCCTTCTGTCCTGTCGCAGCTCTAGTTAAACAGACAGTCCCATACAGACTCCATGTACATTAAAAAGGACGCTTAATGATTCTGCTAAATGAAAGTTGCATTGCAGCATTCAAATGCTGTTGTGGCTGCCCTGTACCCTCTCTTCTTTTCTTTCTCCTAATCATTTACCCCACTTTGACAACAGAGATCCAAATCCAGCTTCACTATTAAATGGGATCCAACTCAAGTTGAACATGG
>VZTV01071110.1:0-10744 GCA_013400875.1 Anhinga rufa | reverse complement strand
TAAGATGATACTGTTTTCTACCGTCTCATCTGCTCAGGGACAAATCATGCCTGTGGACAGAAGACTGTGGCATGTGGGTGCCTGAAGTAGCCAAAGTGGTGCTTGTCTGCAAGTACTTTCCCATATTAAGTTGCATTTTTAACTGCTTCAGGTGTCCTGTTGTAGCCTGGTCCAGTAATAATAGTTCGTGATAGCGTTGAGTACTTTGGAGGTAACGAATAAGGAAGTGCCACTTTCGTCTGCTCATGTTAACTCAAAGACTAGGGTGTGGGATTATTTCAGTGGAGGCTGACATTAGTGTGATGTATGACCAGTAGGTTTGGGGTGTTTTTATTCCACCTAATTCAGACATTTAATGAGAAGTGTTTGGGTTTTGTGTGTGAATTGGTCATTCTAGTAGACATTCCTGGCACGGTACCAGTCATTGCATAAGCCAGTATTGTGCAGCTCTCTGCTGCTCAGCAGAGACCATTGGAGTCTATGAAAAGTGGATATTTTCCAGTATCATTAATTCAGGGGAGAATGTTGAAGCTCTGGCAAAGAAACAGGCTGTATCCAGATGATGTGCATTTATTTATGCTGGGAGAAATGAATAGAATGGCAGAAAACCACTAATATTAGTGTTCTTTTGTTTAGTGAACTGCTTGCAGTGAACATTTAATTTCTTCTTCATTTTCTCCTGCTTGGGACTTAGTCTGTTGTCTGGTTGGGGGTTTGCCCTTTTTCCAGCTCAGTGGGGAGATGCTAGTACATCTACTCCAGAGCAAACCACTGCTTGTCATGAGGCAAAACTCCTCACATTTTGTCCCACAGTGCCTAAAATGTTATCAGGGAGTGGGACAGAGCACTCAGCGGGAATATCAACAGCACTGGGCTGGTGATGCAAAGAGAAGACAATAGGAATGCCTGGATTTGCAGGGAGCTGGTGTGTTATATGGAACTGTCCCTTTAGCTTGTTCATGGCTCCATGCTGTAAAGTGCCTGACTGCTGCTTTCGTGTGCTTTTCTTTACAAAACTGTTACAGTGATAAAGACATTGTCACCTCGCATTTCACAAAGGGAAATGGAGACCAAGCCATGAATAGGTTCAGACCAGGATTTGAAGACGGATTTGGACCCACAACTCCTGCTGAAACCAATGAGCTAGGCACCTAAGTATTTTTCAATCCTTGTTCTTAAGTGACAGGCATAACAGTGTCCCTGGAGTTCAGGGACAAAGTCTCTAGAAGCCCAGTGAGCGCTCTAACTGCTGGATCATCCCAGAAGTGATGGTGTCTGAGTGTTAGCTCCTGCATCAGTCTCCTGTTGAACAGTAAGCCACTTCATGGTGGCTTACTGAATTGGGTGGTACTTAGGATATTCAGGCTGTTTTGCTGGAATTTCCTCCATGGCATCTGGAAAAGTGCAGTTTTGTTGTTTCTGTTACAGCTGGTTTGTACCCTTTTTTCTGATTTCTCTGCTCTCCTGCAACAAACATCAGTCTTCCTTGTTAGGCAATTCCAGTAAGGCCTGCTGAATCTCTGCTACCTTGATTTACTTTCATCCGCCTTCCTTAATTCCTGCTTTAATTTCATCCTTAAAAGACATGGAGTGATGTTCCCTTCTGGAGAGTAAGAGGATGTTACTTGTAAGTTTATAACAGCTGCAGGTGTGATCCTGCTGTGGATTCCTGTGGTTCTGGCAAATATGTTTACTCACTATAGGTAAAAGCAAAAAATGTCTCTATGGAGAAGTGCTTTCAGGGAAAGACATGAGACTCTGAATCTGGAGAAGAGGTTACAGTCTCCGCCTCTGTTCTGGAGGTTTATAGTTGAGTTGCTTGACTAAATAGTTGTACTACTTTCCTTGCAAGAATATGGGGAAGATAAATCACTGATCAAATGATCTTGGTTACTGTGGTAAAAACACCTTGCAAATCACTCTTCCCAGGTGCAACCAAAGATGACAATTAGAGGATTAGGCTTATTTCTTATTTATAATCTTCCTTTCTGGAGGCTTAGTTCTGTTTTTGGTGTAGAAGCCTCTCCACCCCACTTGGCAGAAGAGAATAGACCTCTACAACAGAAATGTGCATTGGCTTTGTATTCCAATTTTGAAAGTGTTGAGTGCAATTTACATCTATATATTACAAAAGGTATTTGTTGTCTAAAAGTAGGGGCTGTCAAGGTTGCTGTATTTAGGATTTTTGGGGAGAGGGGGTGATTTTTTTGGGAGGTTGGCAGTATTTAGCCCACATTAGAGAGACAAGTCAGGCCACAACTGTTATGAACCCACAGCCTCAAAGAGGTTTTGGAGTACTGCAGCTGATGGCCCTTGGCAGACATGCTGTGAAGCTGAGAATGTGATAATGCATAGACGCATGTGGTGGCATTTTAGGTTGCTTACCAATATCTTTACACTCTTCTAAAATCTCAAGTAAACTGCAGGGTGAATAGGGTGGGGTTTTTTTCCCCCTGACACAATATCCAGCTGAGAAACAGAACTGAAGTGTGGAGTTTTATTCTTCTGTAACAAAAAAAAGGTGTTGCTGTCTGTTGCTTCATGGTTGAATGAGCTCCTTTCTGTGTAAGTCTTGTGTTGCTGGAAGAGCTCCACAGCAAGCCCTTTTTTGCAAAGCTCAGCCATTAGTCAATATTGTTCTTCTTTGAAGAACACTATATAAAAGTGCACATCAGAGACATCTTCAGAACCAAGCACAAGTGCATCATTTTTGCCTGCAGTCTTGCTCATCTTTTGCTTCTGAGGGCCGTTTGGATACAGCAGTAAGGAGTGCTGTCGTTTGGGAAAAGGTGTGAATGCACATAGAGGAGATGTTGCTTCTTCCTTTTCTCTGGGTATTTGTTAGGATGTGCTGTCTCTCTTGTCTCTTCACTACAACGCTTGTTTGCAGTTAACAAGTGAAATTTGACATGGAGAAAGTTGATGAATCTCTAGGGAACTCATTAGAGGTTTTTCATGTTGGAATTTGGCTCAAAATACATGAAGTATATATTTATACCATTGGACATGGTATAAGTCTCTCTGGCTAGAGACTGTTGGGAGGGTCCAAGTAGCAGCCCTCTACCTCTGCAGCCCCATTTGAGCCTTGCTTTTACTGTGTGTTTCAACTATCTCTTCTTGGAACGTGACCTATCCTTAGGCTGAAACTAGTGCTATGGGACACACCCATCCCCTCAGTCTAAGGCTTACACTGGGGATAGCAGCAGCCCTAGCTTTATTTTGATGCTCTGATCCCCAATCCTGCCTTATATCTTGGTTGTCTTGCTCTGAACCCTAACCCAGTGGTGGCTCCAGTTGTTTTACCTAGTGAGGGTCTCCCCAGACAGGCACAGGGCACCTACTCAGCCACTCTCTCGCTCTCTTCTCCTCAACAGAGCAGGGAGAGAAAATAAGGTGGAAATGCTCATGAGTCAAGATAAAGACTGGGAGATCACTTACCAGTTACTGTCACAGACAAAACAGAATCAACTTGGGGATAATTAATTCATTGCCAGTTAAAATGGGTTTGGATAGTGAGAAGCAAAGACAAATTAAACCAACACTTTCCCACCCTCGCCTTCTTCCCAGGCTGTTTCACTCCTTCATCCCTGATTCCTCTACCTCCCCTCCCCAGCAGTGCAGGGGATGGGGAATGGGGGGTGTTGTGGTCAGGTTGTCTCTGCCGCTCCTTCCTCCTCATGCTGCTCCCCTGCTCCAGTGTGGGGCCTTCCCAGAGGTTTCTCTTCCTTCAGGGCTGTCCCTCTGCTCCACTGTGGTTACCCCATGGGCTGAAGGGGACTCTGCTCTGCTGCCTGGAGCACATCATCCTCCTCTTCTGGCCTTGGTGTTGCAGGGCTGTTTCTCACACTTTTTTTCCTCACCCCTCACTGCCATGTGGCATCTTGCCCTTTCTTAAATATGCTTTCCCAGAGGTGCCACCAGCTTTGGAGCTGGGCTCAGCTGTGCCCAGTGGTGGGGCTGTTGTGGAGCTGCCTGGAGCTGGAGCAGCCTCAACAGCACCTCACGGAAGCCCCTGCAGCCCTGCTGCTAGCCCCTGGGCACAGGCACCCAGTGCAGTGCAAGCTGGACATACCTCAAAGTTGTTCTGGTGGATGCATCCTGCTGTTCCTGCTTGTAGGAGATGAGTGACTGCCCAGCTTCAGAGTACCTGTCCCAGGATGGCAAAATGTCTCCTCTCCTGTGGGACAGCTGAGGCTAGTGGTTAGGGATTGTGTTTTTCTGGCTTGGCTTAATTTCTGCTTAGTGAGGGACAGTAGGTAGGAGCCAGGCATTGCCTGCTTTCCTTCTGCTTGGACAAGGGAGTCTCTATTATAGTCTTCTGAAAACAGCCAAAGTCTGGAAAGTCAGGGCGTGCCATCAATTTAGAGGCAACTCAGTGAGCTAATAATATTGCTAAGGGACAGAAACAACACAGGCCTTAGCAGTGCAAAAACTGAGGCGATGCTGCTGCCTTTTCTGCTCCTCACCTTTCAGTTCAGAAGGTGACAAAATAGCCAGTTGCTCCTGTTGTCCTCGTGCTGTTAGCAGTGGGGAGGCAGGAGGCTCGGGGGCTGCCAGTGACAGGCTTGCACAGGCACAAGGCAGTCCTCTCAAAAATACTCATATTCATACTGGACCTGAGGGGTGGGCCTGTCCAGGGCTGAGACCCAGGTGAGGGGACCTTACAGCTGGAGACCCTTTGGGCTGTTGCCTCTGAGAGTCTGGTTGCAGGTCAAAAGTTGTTCCTTTGGTTTCCTCCATTTCACTCTTTCAATTACTGTTTCTGAAAAACTAAAACCTTGAAAAACTAAAACCTCAAAAAACTGTTGGTAAAATTACTTAATCAGTTATTCTGTTGCAGCAGAGTTCAGACAAAGGTGCACATGTCAAACTGTTGTCTCTGCAAACCAAAAGATTTCAGGGGATCAAGAACAAACCTCTCCTCAGAAGTCTGACATGGAGACCCAAAGGCAGCTGCTGCTGCTAGTCTGGGAAAGTACCTTTTTCCAGTTTTCTGTGCCGTGTTTGTGCTTGATGAGACCCCATGTGTTTCAGGGGAGCGACACAGGTTGAATAAAGCCCAAGTAGTTGTTCAATAGCTTTCCAAATGCTTCCTATCATTGTATCCAATCTGGGGCAGATTGCCTCAAAAATTGACTGGGAAGAAGAATCTTCCTGGAAGTGGAGGAACTGGCTGATCAATAAGCAGCAAAGTATCTGTCCTCTACCCTTGCGACACACCCTGCATGCAAGCTGAATAAACCTGATACTGTAGAAAGAAACATCACTGGTTTTGTGGTTCTCTTGCTTTTGAGGCCAGTTTGGATGCAGCAGGGGGAGTGCTGGGCTTTGGGAAAAGGAGTAAGTGCACATGGAAGAAAAGCTGACTTTCCTCTTCACTTTTTTTCCTGGGGAAATGTTACTGTGTGATTATTGTGTTTTGTGGCTATTCTGGTTTTGAATCAGCATCACTGAGCTGGAATACTATCAAGTCAGAGAGGAACAGAAGAGATTCATAATTGAGTACTTAGTGTCTCAAAGTAGATCAAGATGCGGTCATGGCTTCCTGGAGCGCTGGCCTCAGCTAAGAGTGTTCCGGTCTATTTTGTTTTGTGAACTACCTCTTGGCAGCCTTAAGCCACCTATTGCTTCTATTTCAAGAGCGCTTGTTTAATGCCAGTAAACTGCAAAACAGATTCTCTTGTCCATTGATAATCGTCCCCTACTGCTCAGAGCTGGGGTGGCTGGGCTTTCTGCCAGCTGCCCTTGAAGGCTGTTGTACCTGCTGTGCTGTCAAGATAGTGCAGTGATAAGAGTTCGTATTGAGATGCACCATTGCCTCTTCTGAGCCATGAAACAAATGTGATCTGGTGGTGGACAGGGTGATCTCTAAAGGCAAATGTTTGATCCTCTCTTGTTTGCTTTCTTAAGATGAAACATCTTTATCAGCAGCTGTCCACTAAGGAGCCTGTCAGCCTGCCCCAAACAGCGCAAACTCCTTTATCTTCCAAGTGCTTATGATGAGGAATGAGTTAAAAGTTGAAAAAAGAGTCTTGGCAGTGCAGAAGAGAAGGGTCTTGACAGGTTTTGAAGTGGGTGTTTTTTTGCATCCTTACCTCAACAAAATGATTAGCAGTTATTTAGACAGTCACAGAAATAAGGGAGGCTTGTGGTGGACTCTGTGCTAAGCATATTACTACCTGGAGCATTCTAAGATTGTTACCCTACGTTTTGTGGTCAGAGGCTGGGGTAAAATAAAGGATGGAGGAGGGAGGAAGGCATTGTTCATTAAGTAGGGAGGGAACAAGGTCATTTCTGTTTGAGTAATTGAAGAGGTCTGGCCTGTACTTTCCTCCCTCTGCTATCTAGCACCAATAGCTTCATTCCCTGTGGTGCTGTTCAGCATCCCCTCATGTGTGGACCTCCCTGCAGGCTGGGTCTGCTAGAGCTCTCTGCTGCCTGCCTGACTCCATGCACAGCCCCAGCTGACAGCGCTCCTCTGCATTTTTGGGTGGGATGCTGCAAGTGGCTCTGGGAGCACGCAAGATGGTGTGCTGTGCCAGGTAGGAAACTGCCTGCTGGGTAGAAACCTGCTGTTGACACATTTCGGTGAAGATGAAGTTCACTGTCTCATGCCCTGCCACTATGTGATGGTAGATCTGAAAAGGGACCAGGCAACCCCAGGAGTAGTGTTTTCTGGGGAGTATTCAATAAAGCCTGGGAAAAATAAGATGGTGGGGAGGTATGGCAGGGCTTTGCACCTGAAGAACTCTTCTTCCAGAAGACTACTTTTACAAGGTGTGCTTAGATCACAGAATCACAGAATGGTGGGGGTTGGAAGGGACCTCTGGAGATCCCGTCGTCCAGCCCCTGCGTGAGCAGCACCCCCAGAGCAGGGGCACAGGACCGCGTCCAGGCGGGGTGGGAATGGCTCCAGGGAAGGAGACTCCACAGCCTCTCTGGGCAGCCNCTGCGCTGGCCTTGCTCCAGCAGCTCCCTGTCCTTCTGGCACTGGGGGGCCCAGCACTGGACACAGCACTCCAGCTGCGGCCTCCCCAGGACAGAGCAGAGGGGCAGGATGGCCTCCCTCGCCCTGCTGCCCACACTCCTGTTCATGCAGCCCAGGACACCGCTGGCTCAGGGGCACTGGCTGCCCACCAGCACTGCCAGGGCCTTCTCAGCAGAGCCGCTTCCCAGCAGGGCAGCCCCAGCCTGTGCTGGTGCCGGGGGCTGTTCCTCCCCAGGGGCAGCACCTTGCCCTTGCTCCTGTTGGATCCCATGAGGTTCCCCTCGGCCCAGCTCTCCAGCCTGCCCAGGGCTTGCTGGATGGCAGCACAGCCTTCTGGTGTATCAGCCGCTCCTCCCAGCTTGGTGCCATTGGCGACCTTGCTGAGGCTACCCTCCATCCCTTCATCCAGGTCACTGATGG
Source organism: Anhinga rufa (assembly GCA_013400875.1). NCBI lineage: Eukaryota > Metazoa > Chordata > Aves > Suliformes > Anhingidae > Anhinga > Anhinga rufa. The sequence continues at coordinate 3,336 of VZTV01071110.1, read as the reverse complement.
GTATGTTGAATAGAACTAGACCCAGTACAGACCCCTGAGGAACACTGCTAGTTACAGACCTCCAACCAGACTCTGCCCCATTTATCATGACCCTCTGAGCTCTGCTGTTCAGCCAGTTCTCCATCCACCTCACTGTTCTCTCATCCAACCCACACTTCCTTAGCTTGGCTATGAGGATATTATGGGAGACAGTGTTGAATGCCTTACTGAGGTCAAGGTAAACAACATCCAGGGCTCATGGATGTCTCACTTTGAGAACTGTTGTGACATTGATCACTTGGTGGGAGGTCAGGGGTGGGGAAGGGGCTGTGACACTACCCCGTGCAGCTGCAGCTTCCTCTCTGCTACATGACATAGGTCCCATCGCAGGCTGACTACCTGCATTCTGCGGAGGGAGGGAGGCTGGGAAACTGCAAATGATGGAGATAGCCTGGTGTATGAGTCTTGCTACTGAGGTGGGTGTGCTGCTTTAAGTAACGGAGGTTACAGCCCTGCACCAGCAAGTACGGTACTGAGGAGAGTATTCAGAATGACAGGGATCCATCTCTGCTGCTGTGTTATCCAGCAGGAGACAGAGACTCACTGCAGGGCAGGCATCCCCTGATTTAGGAGCGTAACAAAGCTGGCCCCTCTGGGTATCAGTGAGGAGACCTGAATTAGCAGCTCATCCCTTTAAGGCCCTTTGAGAGCCCTGAGATTTCTCAATCAGTGCAAGGGTTGTGTCATCCTCTCTGGTTTGTGAACTCAGCTTTTAAGAAAATAGCTTCCTTTGAATTTGGGGCCACCGGGCCTGCTCCTTGAGCATGCATCTCATCTGTAGGGGAGTACTGGGGCACTTCACAGCTCTGGAGCTGGGTGCACAGCGCTGTGCTCCCACAGAGTCCTTCAGCTGCCAGTGCAGTCAGGAGCTGGCAGGGAACAGGTGTGCTGTACTATTTTCTCCACAGCTAAGTTGTAGCCCGTCAGAGTTCATCCAAGAAGCAGTGGCAGTTTCCTAGGCCAGGACCTCATAATTTGCATTTGCATGTATTTATTCACAACCTGTTCTCCATGGGGAGGTTTCTATGGCAAAGCAACCAAGAGCGAATGGAAGAATAAACACAGATCCCACAGCTGCTCAGCTGAAACAGTCTGTTTCAAGCCATGCTTTATCTCCAGCTCCTGGAGCTGCCAACTGGCAGCCAGGCACTGCCAGTCATTAGCACAGAATTCCCTTGCAAGGGGCTGAATGTCTCATCTCCATTCTGCTGATTAGCACAGCTCAGACCAAAACCACAACTTTCAGCAGGGCTGGAAACAGGCTGCATAGATCCTCCCTGGGGCTGGGCCAGGGACTCTGCAGGGAAGAGCTGCATCAGTGGTGGGCTGCACGCTGGGGGTCTTGCCTCATTTCGGGGGGGTGCCACTGTTATGGAAAAGCTGTGAAGATGCCTTGATGCAGAGCCCTACAGAGACAGTGCTCAGAGTCAAAGACCAAATGCTCAGCACCCCTGCTCCGTCTTTCTAGATATGCCACTGACTCACCAGGCGGCTCCAAGCCTCCATTTAAATGCTTCGTGCCTGAGTTTTCTTCTTGGCACCGAGTGCTGCTCTGCTTAGACTGTAGGAGTTTAAGCAGATCTTGCTGGCATTTGAAATGCTTTTCATTTTTGCTGAAAGGTATTTTGGAAGGAAAAGAAGAAAAAGAAGAAATTAATACCATCTCTTCCACAGCAGGGGAGGAAACATACCACACAGAGAAGGGAAAAATGAGTTGTGGGAAAAGAGGCAGGTGGTGACCTCTGGAAGCAGCACAGCCCTTCCCTCAGTAATGGGAATGGCCACTTGAACAGCTCTGTTTTGCCTTTTGCAAAACAATCTCATGCTCCCCAATTACAGTCTTTGCCACAGAAATGACTCCACTTCTCCAGATACACTATAAGGGCTAACAAGTGGGTTTGGGTGACAGCTGTGCAGGGGACATGCTCCCTTCCCACCTTGGGTTGTGCTGGGGCCTGGCTACATTTGCACTCGCTGTTCCCCCTCTTCCTGGCCAAGCATCATATTCTGGCTATCTCAGGGCCCTTTCTCTTCCACGTCCACTGGGATGGGGCAGCTAGCACCTGGCCCTAGCTATATTTGCTTTACCTTTTATCTTCTGCTCTTTTTGGTCAGCAGGACAGAGACTTTACAACACTTCTGTTTGCAAGTTAACAACATGAAGGTTACAAGGTCCTGCTCCAGTGACCAGAGCGCGAACAGGACTGGGTCCAGCATTTGCAGTGTCAGCAACACTCAGCACACTGTCTCTTAACCCAGCTTTCTTCCTCAGGGAACTGGATTTATTTGGGGCTTTTGGCAGTTGATCAGAGACACTGATACCTTCCAGTGCCCTCAGACTCTTGGTCCAAAGGGGATAAATCACTTGATAAATATCACCAATTTGCTTCTTGCCATATCTTGTAAAATTGACAAGGAGTATGAATAGTGTATCTATTTCAGGTGGATTTGTGTTTCTTAGTATATGAGAGTTGCTGAGTATATGCGTTGACTCCCAGAGAGGATCAGCAGAGGAAGGCAAAGTTACCATTGTTAATTTGGGAGAGCCAGGACTTGTATGGGTTTTTTAATATGCCTGATTTCTTTAACTCTTTCAAAAACATATCAGCTCTCTGAATTCCTGTGGGGACAGATAATTGAGAAGACTTGGCTTACCAGCTAAAGTGGGATCAGTTTATTTGTATCAGCGCCTTGCAACACGAAGGGTGGCAGCCTACCACAAACGAAAATCCATGTTTCACTTTCCTTAAGGGAATGAATCACTCTCACCAACATGAATGATACCTGCTGATCCTCTCTCCCACTGCTCAGGCACTGCATGAGGACTCCTGGTCCATATTCTTGCAGCATCTGGGCTGCTGGCTCAATTTATGAACAACCCAGGTACTCGGAGTCCATAGTGCTTCACGCTCGTGTCCAAGAGAACTGTTTATTATGTTTACATAAAGCATGAGCAATGTGGAAAACACTAGAAATATTGCATCAGTGGTTTGGTTTTTGGACAGCATTGGAAATGGTGATGCAACTGCTCATGTCACGTCTGTATTATGAGGTATGCAATATGTCACGAGGAGCCAAAGCTTTGCGCTTTAGTTTGGGAAGTGCCCACCTCTGGCACGTTCGCTGCTTGCTCCTCTAGTGCCAGAGTTATGCACTTAGCTGTCTGCTTTTCCTCAATTTCACTTGGAACTTGTAATTTTAGTACAAAAGCACAGTTTTGAAACCAATTCCGCTAATCCACAAGACTGCTCCCCCTCCCTCTCCTCCCCCCTCCTCCCATCCCATCCCAACTCATCC
>VZTV01071099.1:7307-18106 GCA_013400875.1 Anhinga rufa | reverse complement strand
TGGAGGGGCTTTTTTGTTTGGGTTTTTTTTTTTTTTCAGTCAAGGATGTTGAAGTTGAATGCAGCCCAGTACCAGTAATATGAGCCCGTGCAGTGTGTGGCACTGGATAGCAGCTCTTCAGAACAGCCAGAAACTCTAGAAGGGACAGGAGAGAATGCAGGTGTATAGAGTTCCCCATTAGCAGCCATTACAGCCTGCTAATAGATATCTTATTCCTGTCCTGGTGCAAACACGTTGACTGTTTTTTTTTGTGTGGGGGGTTTGCTAGTGAGCATATCTGGAAAAATACTTTTAGAACAAAAATACCAGCAGTGTATCTTCCATTGCTCTCATGAGGAATGTCTATTAACAAAAAAAAAAAAAAAAAGGGAAAATCAATCTTTACTTTTTTCAAACAAAATTCCAGATGGTTATTGTGAGACATTTTAAGGGAATGAAGTTTGTCATAGAAGCAAATTAACGTTGTGGGAAGCACCATGGCATTTGAGTTACCAAAGCTGTACCAAAGAAATATGTACATTTTTTTAGGAAAACAAATGTATCCTTTTGCCTTCTGTAAACATTGCAGGAGTAAGTAATTTTCTAGTGTCAGTTAAAATGAAAAGTTAAACTCCATCAGACTGGAAATAAAATTTTTAAATAGTTTAAATGATACAAAGTTTTGGAAAAGCTTTTTGGGGATGTGGTGAGATATTCTATGATTCTGTATTTATTACACAGACTGTAAAAGGACAGTATGTGTTTCAAATAAAATATGTTCAAACAAAGGTGAATCTTAGCCTGAAAATAAGCACTGTCCTACATGAACTACAGGTTTCTATATAAAAAGGTGGTTGTTGATTGGTTGCAGTGCAGGCTCCATTGAATTCAGTACCAAAATATCCAGTTTGACAGGTGGAAAGAAATAGCTTAACGAACCTGTAGGACAGCAGCAAATGAAAATACAGTGATGTTTTCTTGGCAGGCAAGGCCTCTGTGTGTCCTGATTAGGGATGCTCCAGAAATAGACCACAAGGACCCGGTAAGGCAGAAGACAAGTACGTGCAAATTTATAATGCATGCACTTCTCATATACTCTCACAGATTTATTTTAAATAATTCCTCATGAATATGGAAGATGCATCCCTTTGGACCCACCAAAGGCTGCGAAGCTGCGAGATAGGAGGAGGCCTTTTCCTCTGAGAAGCTGTGAGCGGCTCCGTGGTCAAGCAAGGCTCTCATGGGTGCATGGTGGAAGATGAGAGCCTCAGAAGTGCCTTAGCAGAGCTCACTCTGGAAAGGTCACTGCTACATCATCGGGGTGTGCATCTCGCAGAAGGAAAGATGCAAAGGAGTCAAAGATCCATGTGCTGTGAAAGGCTTGTTTAATGGAGAGGGCTACTCTCTTTCTGTTATATTTCCCACTCTCCTTCCCTGCGTCACCATTTTGAGAGCCAGAAAGAAAAGGAGTCCTTTGAAGAAATGAATTCTCTCTTTGTCTCTGCTGTTAAATTTGCATCTAAGAAGGATCCCACTGTTTTTCTCATAACTTTTTCTCTTGAGCTTCCTGTAACATCTCTTGACTGAATAATAATGAGACACTTCAGTTATCTGAATCAAATTATAAACAAAACCAAGTCTGATATGAACACATGTGTTTTTGAAGAAGGAACATATGAGAAATTTTTCAAAAATGTTTTTTGAGCTGAGCTTGATAGAAGGCTCTAAGATGTGAATTGACATGAAGACACAGATTTAAACCTTTGTGTTATTCCAGCATAGCCCTTACTCTTGAACACAGGGAATGGAAGAGTTTAGAGAACAAACTGAGAATTACCATCATAAGTTTCTGACTCCATCTCGAGAGCTTTGAAAAGACTTAGAGAAAGAAAGTGGAGGCTAAAGGGAAAAGAAAAAAAAAAGTGGGATGACAGAGGTAAAAGTCAAGGAGTAGCAGAAAGAAGTGTCCTAAGAAACAGAAGAGGCCATTTACGCTTAGGAGTCATACTGAAGGAAAATATAGTCAAAAGGTTAACAGTGTCACCAGGGCCAAGAGCAAGTGCTAAGCAGGACACCAAGTTTGGGCTTTGCTTGGGGAGAGGGAGTGTGAGATGGTGGTTTGCTCTTTGGTCAGAGAGTCTTGTGGTGCTCTGTACAAACAAGCTTCTGCAGGTATGCTCAGCTCTGACAGTACAGCTATTCATTCTGAATGAAATCAATGGCAAAATAAAGGATTAACAAGATGTATACTGATCTTTTCTGCTTCCCATTCTTCTTGTTCCTAAGAAATTCCCATCCAATCCAACATAAAAAACCTCCTCTGTTCTACTAATAGTTTGAGCCAACTTCTTACAACAAGACCGTAACTGTATTTATTACTGCTCTGCTTAACAGCTGAAGTAGTAGTAAAATCCTGAAACACTTTGACAGAACGAGTTTCTCCTCTTTAATTTTTAACATTTTCTCTTTCTGAAAGCCTTTTAGTATTTGGCTCTTTACTGACATTCTCCCTTGACAGTCTTGCACTTAAAGCAGTTAATCAAAGCACATGGCATATTTAAAGTGTAAGTTCTTGTTCTCTGAAACTGCCATGCATAATGAGTTTAATGTGCTCCATAAAACTGCATACAACACTGAATTTAAAAGAAGTGTTTTGACTGATGACCATAGGAAAACTTAGGAATGTTAGACGTGAGCCTTTGGTACTTATATTGCCTCCCTTTTGCTTATAGGCAGAAATCACAAAGTCTGTCAAAGAACAAGCATACCAGAACTAGACAATCAAAATGAAAAGACGGTACCTTTGTATTTATTGTGCAATTTGGTTTTTGTATGTACATTGATAGAACCCACCTAAGAAATATTGCTCCAGTAAAACATAAGACATAAAGGAGATAGGGCAAAAGAAATAAGGCAGAACAACTGAAATAGGTGACAAAATGGAAATTGAAAATGTTTCAGAACATATTTATTTCAATACAAGACAAAATAAGCAACATCAAAACTAGATTTTTAAAATTGCAACAGACATATAAGAAAGGTTTCAAGGAAGGCTTCAGTGAATGGAAAAGGTATTGCAGAAACCATGTCAAGAAAATTAACTAGAAAACATAGGCTGCTTCCTTTACTTGGAATGAATGTGCCAAGAGTAACTACATCACGTTTTCTCTGCCAGGAGAAAACTGCTGAGGCACTTCTGAAGGCAGCTCAGGCTGGGTGTGAAGCAGCACTGTCCTCTGGGGGGTGGTGCCAGTCAGAATGAGGAGGCTTAGGGTGCACTGAGCTTTGCTCTGCAGGAATGACCAAGGCTCACTGCCTCTACACTTGCAGGGTTTCATGTGTTCGCTGGGTTTGGAGCAAGAGTGGTTTGGTGCACTGTCCTTTGGAGAAGAATCACAGAGCCCCACTGCTTTTACTGCTGGTGGGATTTGCCCGTGGGGGGCTGTGGCATGGTGCAGGAAGATGAGGTCAAGGTGATGCAGCCTCTGTGGGCTCCCCTTGTGGGTGCTGTTTGCAGGTGGGCAGTGTGACCCCTGCTCCCCCTAGTCCCAGGGCAGCATGCTTCTGCAGACAGCCTGCGCACAAAGGGGCCTCCTGCAGAGCAGCTGGTGTGTTGGACTCCCCCTTCCCACCCTGCTGGGCACCCGCTGGCTGCTGCCAGGCAGCCCAGGGCTGGGACGTGTGCTCTCATCTTCCACCATACACCCATGAGAGCCTTGCTTGACCACGGAGCCGCTCACAGCTTCTCAGAGGAAAAGGCCTCCTCCTATCTCGCAGCTTCGCAGCCTTTGGTGGGTCCAAAGGGATGCATCTTCCATATTCATGAGGAATTATTTAAAATAAATCTGTGAGAGTATATGAGAAGTGCATGCATTATAAATTTGCACGTACTTGTCTTCTGCCTTACCGGGTCCTTGTGGTCTATTTCTGGAGCATCCCTAATCAGGACACACAGAGGCCTTGCCTGCCAAGAAGATATACCAGGTCACACAGCTATGTGTGAAGAGTATTTCCTGAAAAGTTGAGAAATAATAGTAGCCAACATCTTAACCTTTCCAAATGAGTGGTTGTATGCTGTATTTTTGATTTCATTATTATTATAATGGTTTCTTACTTTGATGTAGGAATTACTCGAAGTGTACAGGAATGATGGAAATGATCATTGGCATTCAGTTCTTCAGAAGAGCTCTCTTCTGTGAAAAGCTGAAATGCGTTATTGTTGGTTCCTTAACTCATCTGTCATACAGTAAATGTAGATGTTAATGAACTGGATAATTTTAATATTAGGGGATAGATTAGTGAACAGATTTTTAAATAAAATTACTATGCCCAGAATCCCTCTCAGCAGCACTATTTGCTGCCATTTTACAAACTATTGTCCATGGCTGCTGAGAGATAAATTTTAAAGCATTAATAAGTATGTAATTACACTTCTAAAATTCAGTTTTCTCTCCATTACTTATTTGCTTGCTCTAATTGTCCTTTGTTGTCTTCACTGGACTTTGATTCCTGCTTGGAGCATTTCTTACAATGTGTGTGCATGTACAAATTGCATTACTATACCAAGAAAATATAGTTGCTTATATCTACCCTCAAAAAAGGAGTCCACTGAGCTGAAGTAGTTTCCCATAAGCCAAATATTTTGTTAAATATTTAGGTTTAACTTTTTATTTTTATGTATCTTTTCTCTGAGTCAAGTAGATTAGTTCACATATGTTTGTGACAAAAGACTCAAAGTGTACTCTAGGCAGTAGTTACAAGGGGAGGGGTTTAGTTAGCTGGAGACCCTGCTCCCAGGAATCTTCCTGTCTCTCAAGGAGTTGTCCCCTAAGTGGATTTTTAAAGGTATTTATAAATTCAGAACAGATACACTAATTGCAAAACCAGACAAATAAGATGCACCTTTGGACATTTTTCTAGAATAGCATTTTCTAACTGGAATGCATTACATTGACCATTAGTAAAAACAAAATGAGTCTACAGGGCATCCGAACTTACAGCCCTTCAAAGTTGGTGCCATAGGTTACATCCAGCAGACAGATCAGGCACTGTGTCGAGTTCCTTGGAACAGAGATGGGGAAGTCTGTACATGTGGCCATAAATTTGTGAGTTCTCAGAAAAAAACCTCTGAAAACAGGTTGGCATGTCTGCTGCCAGTGAAAGATGAGGAGAGAGCAAGGGATGGATTAGTACAGTTTGGATGGTACGTTTGTATGATGTACACTTAGGGCAGACTGTGGTATGACATTTGCATGTGTTAAAGCCTCAGTTTCTCAAAGTATTTACTTCTGTTACATGATTGTGTTGGGGAATGTCTGCACATATAAAGTATCGCTAATGTAAATTATTCTGTTTGAACATGCATTCTGCAAATTAAGGTGAAGCTGTTTTATCTATATGAATATTTGTAAATATTTAGCATTGTTAATTTAAAGATTTCTCTGCTTGAACACACAGTGTACAAATTGAGGCCTGGCTGGCTGACTGCCTTGGGGAAAAGGGGTGCTTACTCTGTGTTGGTAAAGGCCACCAAGAACTTTGACTTTAGAGCAGTGTGCCTTGCTGCTTTTATAGATGGAAGGTGATGTAAAACTGCAGTGGTGTCTGGTCTTTTCTGAGCTTGATGTTAGAGCAGGAAATGGACAAAGAAGGACAGTGAGAAAGTGCTGGTTGGAGACACCTGTTTCTGTTATGTATCTACCAGGAATGGGATGAACTAGTGGCTCTGCTCACCCTCAGTTGCATGACTGTATGCTGCTTTTGTGCATAATTTTCATCTCTCCTTAGTAACCTTTACTTAGGGCAAAATACTGCAGTTTAGTCTCTGAAAACATAGTGTAAAGTTTAATGTTTGGAGTATGTCTGCCTCAGTATACCGATGCTGTCTGCCTGGTTGAAGCATGCGGGGCGGTGCTGACATACATGTTGAGCTGTGCTTGTTCTCTGCCCTTCCCTGCGCACCGGTGGGGAAGGTGCTGGTGCCCATGCTCCATTACCAGCACGTACAGAGCACCTCGTGTACTGGCTGGGCACTAGCTGCTGTCTAGCACATAGGTAGCAGATCAAATGTATTTCCAGCTTGGAGGGCTTGTTAGCAGCGTAACCCATGCAGCCCTGTACTTGACAGGGAAATGTGGGGATGTCACACAGGTGTTTCTGAATATCTCAGCATGATTGTGAGTTGTCCCCCATAGCAGCCTCCTTGTTTTTCCGTACTCTAATATAAACACCCTTGTTCAGCATTAGAAACCTTCTGTTCCTGTTCTGTATTATCTCTTGCCAATATATTAGCAGAATGACTAATTCAACATCAGTTGTGACTTTCCAATAGACTCTAACAATGGTTGTGGTCAGGAGAGGCATCTCAAAAGGCAATGGTTATGCTTAACCAAAATTTTAAGGCTTTTTTTTGAGCAAAGGCTCATGAATTCGTCTGCATCTTCCTTAGCATTTATGAGGTTATAAGAGGTAGTCTGTGGATTGAAGTACTTTCAAGGAGAAAGGTTTCATGATGGATGCTTGAACTAAGAGGCAATGTGGTTTTTATTTTGTTTTTAATAAAAAGAGGCTTCACTACCTACACCACTTTTCTTTCAGGAGAGGGGCTAGCATCCTACTGAGGCAGACATTGCTGCACATCTTGCTTTGTCTTTAAATTCAGTTAACATCAGTCATGAATCTGATTTGGCCTGCACCATTGTGTACAATAGAAAAGAGAAAACTAAAAATATCCAATTAGACAAACCTCACTGGAGCTAAAAAAGCAATGAGCAGTGTGGAATACAAGAATTCCTAGTGACTAAATATACAGTAATGTGAATATGTAAAAACACAGTACTCTGTACCATTTAAAAACCCCCCGATTTCTTTTTGATTTAAAAAAAATGCAGTTAAATCAGATCTCTCCTATGTTCTGGCTATCATTTTCTTTAGCCAGTAGAAACCTGCCTTTCTGGTTTATGAAACCAAGGTGCTAACATGTAAAGCAAGATATTATGACTCATTTGAACAATTATTTGTTCTCTTTTGAAAACATTGCTGATGATATTTTCAAATATACTTGAGTTTAGCCCTTAGTATGCAAGCCTTTAGCAAGTCTGAGCTTAACGCAAGGCAGATTTTGCAATTTTTGCAATGTCGTATGATGTGAATGTAATCCTGTTAACATCTTTGTTAGTTCTACTTTACAGTTTTGCTGAATTTTGCTGTAATTTTATCAGGGGAAATAAGATGGCTTTTTGTAGTTTGCAAAACTTTCTTCAAATGCAGTAAAAATATATTTCAGGACTGAGAAGTAGCCACTTAGGGATTCATCAGCAAAGCTGCTTTCTTAACACCTCTTGAAGAGGCAATTTACTCGCATGAAACTGAAATCATGTGACTTAAAATGAGAACTTTAATTGACAGTGAGGTTGCAGTGGTGTCAGCAAGGGTCAATGTTTTACCTGAAGAGTGTTCCTGACTGCTGGGAAAATATGAGGTTAAGGAAGGTGAGGTTGGGAGGGTGTGGGGATACCTGCTGGCTCTCATCCTGGCAGTTCCCTTGCAAAGCACTGCTTTGTGTACATCCAAGCATTGCTGAAGGATGTGAAAGGAGTTGGTGAGGAGGGCTGTGGAGACTAATGCACACAGTCTGTTTTGGCTGAGGATAACTAAAGTGTTGAAGACCTTGCTGCTGTAGAGGTGGAGAACGCCCAAGCGTTTTAAGTTAGATCATTTCCCCACAGCTGGATCACCTGTTTCTGCAGGACCTGCAACAATGGAAGTGTTAACTGAGCTGTGTCAAGAGAATAAATTAACAGGCATTTCTGTTTCCTCTCAGCCTAGCAATATAATTAAAAAGCAGTTAAAGAGCTTTTTACGCATTGTTACCATTTATCTCTGAAAGGAAAGAGGGGAGTCTTTCATTTCAGCCAAACCAGGTGTGAAATGTGCATGTTTCTTGGGGATATCACACTCGCTTTTAGCCGCTACTGGAGGAAGGCTGTCCCAAAGACTCCTTACGTAGAGCCCATCGCAGTTCTCAGCTGACTGAAGATGACATCCAGCCAAGAAGGCTAGCTGAATCCTAAACCGGTACAGGGTTATGTAAGTTAAACTATAAGACTTGAGCTTTTTTCTTATGTTAGTATCTTTGATTACTCCCAGGAGTGTATATTATTATTGCAAGATGCCTGAATGGAAAATTGACAGCTTCATCTTTGCCGCTGGATTACTATTAATTAGTTCTGCTAATAAAACTAACTGATGCTATGAATAATGTTACTGGTCAGACAAAGAGTGGAAAGCGCATTGAAAGCAAATGTATTTGAGCTTCACAATCGGAGAAGCTCACCATGCCTTTGGTGGGCACCACTCCATGTCCCCTGTAAGCCATGGTGCAGGCAGTCCTTTTTATGCCTTCTGCAAGGTTTTACTAAGCACACTTTGGTTAACTGTGTCAAAATCCTGTGGCTCTGAGCAGCTCATGGTGGAGCTCCTTCTCTCTATAATATTCTTTTATAATTTAGTACCCAGTTGGAAGTGTCACCATCATTTGCGCGGGTCATTTGGAGTCAGGGCTGCTTGTTTATTTTGAGTTTTTCCCGTGTCTGTTTCTAGATGTGCCTATCCAATCCTAGGTTCTCAAGACATTTTTGTACTGTTTAAATGATAATGGAAACAGTTCCAATGGTGAAGGTAATTTGCCTTATGTGACTTAAGAATGATAACTATGTGCTTTTTAGTGGGATATCTCTCCTGCTTTTTGAATAACTACTGAAAGAGTGGTCAGGCCTTGGAACAGGCTGCCCAGAGAGGTGGTGGAGTCACCATCCCTTGAGGTGTTAAAAAACATGTAGATGTGGCACTCTGGGACACGGTTTAGGAGGCATGGTGGTGTTGGGCTGGCGGTTGGATGTGATGATCTCAGAGGTCTTTTTCAGCCTTAACGATTCTGTGATTCTATGATCTAAAGATAAAAAGAAGCAGGACAATTGCTGCTTTAGTCCTGAATTGCTGCTGTCTAATAATTTAACCTGGGTATTTTTACACTTTTTACAGGTGTGTTTTGTTTTGTTTTGTTTCTGTCTTTGCTGTAGTGCTCCTGATAGTCACTCTATAATTAAGACAGGCCGATTCTTCTCCCACATTATTCTTACAACCCATTGTTCTTGTTGAGGAAGCTGATGATAAAATCACTGTATCACTCTGCTTTATCCAAAATGCTAAAATGAGATTTAGTGAATTTCTGCTTACCTGAGTCATGTTTTCCCCAAAATTGTGTTCTGTTTTGTGTCTGATAATTAAGTCTCACTGTACATGCTGAGGGACTATGTAATTACAGTTGCTTTGTATAAACAACCTGTATGATGGCTTTAGACTGTTAACATGGAGAACCTTTCCAAACCATCTTCTGGTTTAAATGAATATATAGTAAATCTGGTGAATAGCATGGATACACAATTCCCAGCCTACCAGAGATGTTTACCTTGTCACAGCTTGCTTAGAGTGAGTGGCCATCTGAAATTGTTGTATTGGCCCNTATTTTAAATGAATGAATTTATAAAAATTTATTTAATAAATTAATGAAAATTAGTTTATTTTTGATAATTTAGATCTTAAGGGCAAAATTTTGCCTCCTGATCTTTGTAGTCATTTTGAGTGAGAGGCCCATACTGGAAGGAGGAGTATGATTTTAGAATTACAGTATGTCATAGGGATTAGAATTTTGATCAGAGAACAGAAATATTCTAGAAAAATGCAAGGTTCACTAGCATCATGCATATTTAATATTTAAGTACATTTGAGTGGNTGATTGATACTTCACCAGCAAAGCTAAATTAAATTATTTTTTAATCAATATTATTTGCCATTTTAGTTTTGAAATTATTTGTTCATAGGCTAAAAAGTGAAATAGCACAAAAAATATCCCACAGCTTCTTCTTCCTGTTTCTTTTCTCTCTGGTGATTTTATTACAATCTAGCAGTTCATACAATATGAAGCAGTTAACCAAAACCTAATTATGAGTTATGTCCATGTTTTCTTGTGGAATTTAGGACTGTAATAGTCAAAGNGTTTTTTTGTATTTTGTAACTATTGATCTGCCAGGTACTTAACAGAATTTACAGAATGATTGACTAAACATGCGTGAGGACAAAATATTCTCTTCTGTACAGCTGAAATTTTTGTTAAAGGCATTGGGAACTGCTTCCTTTTTTTGTAGACAAAGCTAACTGAATGCATGAATGCCACTGCACATAGCTGACAAAGGCAGAGCATCTTTGTGAAAAGGCTCTGTAAATTCTTTCCCACAGAAGTCAACGAAAGGCTCGGTTGTCCTGGGCTACGTATTTCGTCACTTAAACCTAGTGGAGATAGATTACTTTGGACTGCGCTACTGTGACCGAAGTNTAGTCTGTTTGTTGTTGGCTGCCAGGTGAACCAACAAATAAGAGGCATTCAGGTGGAAGTGAGGTTTTTATAATGCATTCTCAACCGTACAATGTTGTTTGCAATGTTGCCCCCAGCAGTGTTTGCAAATATTGGCATAGACCCTTAATGAAGTACTATTCAAGAAAACAAAGGGATTATTTCAATTCAGGGTTTTGGATTGCTCCCCCTTCTACTGTCAAAAATATTTGAAAAGAAAACAAATAAAACCTAGCCTTCTTTACAAAGTGTAGTAACAGAGCAGCTGGTGATTATTTTTTTATTTTAAATGAATGAATTTATAAAAATTTATTTAATAAATTAATGAAAATTAGTTTATTTTTGATAATTTAGATCTTAAGGGCAAAATTTTGCCTCCTGATCTTTGTAGTCATTTTGAGTGAGAGGC
>VZTV01071095.1:272-16859 GCA_013400875.1 Anhinga rufa | reverse complement strand
TCAGTCACCCACACAGTAAAAAAAAGTGTTTTCTCATGACGATGGATGGAATTCTCTGTGTTTCCATTTGTGCCCACTGCCTCTGTCCTGCCACTAGGCACCACTGAGAAGTTTGGCTCCATCTTCTTTACTCCCCCCATCAGACAGAAGAAAATGAGTCCTCATTTCTGAGCACTTGCAGCAATCATTTATGTCCAGAAGATCTGTAAATGTACCATCAGGCCAATGGCACACCGTGGCTGGATTAGCAAGTACAATGTGCTACGGCTGACATTCATTGATTGTCCTTGAGACATTCTGCATAACTTACTTTCCTCCAAAGACTGGCAGAGTGCAGTTGGAAAGCTCTTCAGCACAAATAACTGGCTAAGCCTCCCTTATGGCTGACGCGCTATTCCCATGGTCTTCTGTGTAAACTGTTTCCAGTATGCCTGAGAGCACCTGGCTGCCTGCATGCTTGGTTAACATGCGGTAATGTAGACTCTTGTCCGAGAGCATGTCTTGAAATTTCCAACGGCAACTGAAACCACCTTGAACCTTGACCTAGGAACCCCCAAGGGCCTGAATTTCAGCCAGTAACTTCCCTGGCTGGTATGGCCTTACAGCTACACTATGCTTATTTCCCATGCTTCAGGCTCAGATACAACACCAGGCTGGCAACATCCATTGCTGACAAAGGACAAAAAGCAGGATTACTCACATTTGAACATGCATTTCCACTGCTTCTTCAACCTTAAGAGCCTTTAAGTACTTGCCAAGTTAATTCTCTTTTCATTTTTTTTTTTTATACAAGTCTTTGCTGATTCACAGAGGTGGAGGAGGAAAGTAATGAGGGAAACACACATGTTGCAAAACTAAAGAAGAGACCTTAGTGTAAACAGCCCAGCTGGAAAAATCAAACAACAGAAACCTTATGAAAGAGTTTGATCCCAAGTTTCCAGCTGAGCTGTGTGGGCACTCCCACACACAGACAATACTCACCCGCCAGGACTGCTTGCAACCAAGCTGCAATCCACCACATACCGTGAGGTCCTGATTCCATGCTACATGACCCATGTGCACATTACTCAACAGCAGTACCTTTTTTTTCAGTTTATCCAAGAGAAAAATCTGTGCTTTCTCTGCATACTGATTGTGCCGAGCCAGAGACAAGCAAGGTGGAGCATTTTAGAGTTGCTTCCTGCTAATGAGCTAACATTTCCAAAGTGGGCTTAGGCAGATGCAGCTATAAAAGTACTGTAATTCAAATTCATTGGCCCCTAGTGGAAATGAAGCAATGAATAAGACAGCTGCTTAACAGTGATCCAAGAAAGAAAATTATGATTAACATGTCTTATTGCCTTAAGACATTCCTTTTTTCTTTATACAAGACGATATGTGTGCTGCATGTAACATTCAAAGAAAGTGTTTTAGTACTAATTTTTCTTCCTTCTATCTACAAAACTAAACATCTACATCAGACAAATAAGTTTCTGACCTACTGAGGCATGTGGTTATCCAATGAGAATGTTTCCTCTCCCTTCAGTGCCACCAGAGCTCTGGTGTCAAAATTATCACACTTTGTACCCACAAGCCCTTTGAACCTTTAACTTCATATAACATCCAAAGTAATTCCTCCACGGCCTAAAATAATTTTGTAAAAGTTGTCATAATTCCTCATCTCCCTTGTATAACCCAGTGGTTTGAA
The DNA here is from genome assembly GCA_013400875.1 of Anhinga rufa. Lineage (NCBI taxonomy): Eukaryota > Metazoa > Chordata > Aves > Suliformes > Anhingidae > Anhinga > Anhinga rufa. The sequence goes on along the minus strand of VZTV01071095.1, from coordinate 15,172 downwards.
AAACATGCTATGAAATATCTACAGTAAACCATCGACCCACTTGGCACGTAACCAGTGGGCTGAGCAAGGAAACCTCTCATTGCTTTAGTGCCTAGGGTCCTGCTTCACCTGCTGTTCTCAGTAACATGTGACTTTTTTCAATACAGTCATCACCTATACCAGTGCCACAAGTTCTTCAGAGAACCTGCTCTGCCCTTCAGGAGTGGGAACCTCCAAGCACCAGCCACCTAATTGTGCTCCGTGATATCCTTCAGAGCGCCCAACATTGACATAACCGAGTCATGCCCCAGTGCAGCAGTCGGCGCAGAGACAAACTCTTGCTGGAGACAGGCTCACTTCAGACTTATGATTCATCTGGGATCCTGCCCATATTCTTCAGCTGATACAGCCAAGGGAAGACAGACATGGAAATACCACTTTCGAGCAGTATAAATGGAGGCACAAATCCAGGCAATTCCCACTCTCTAAATGAAGCTTAGAGGGATGCAACTCTTCCTTCTAGAGCTAAAAGAGTCATTGTTCTGTCAAACATTTATCTTTGAATATTTCCTTAAAGCAGAGGGGCTGCTCTGAACCCTCTCTGAGCCAGGCTGCACAAACCCTGGGCCTGTGCTAGATAACCTGAGCTAACACATGCTCACAGCAAAATTTTTCCACAGCCACATATTCCTCTTGCGGCCATATAAGCAAAAGCGTGAAGCTACTGTTTGGCAACATTTTCACTTGCCAAGACAGTTTCAGATAGAGACTCTTAAAAGGAACATTGTCATATTTTGCAAAGTTTTTAGTATTTTCTCTCCTGCATTTCTTATGTACTCTTTAAAGACCTAAATTTAGGTAGAAACTAACCTTCTCCAGTACTTAACTGTCCTTTGCAAAGCTGTTAGATATAGGCACCCACTTCAAGAACTTGAAACGGACATATTTACATGGCTGTGTGTCCTCGTGAAATTCACTACAGCTGCAGGGCACACAGGGTATACCCGATTCTTCCCTCCCCAACCCCACATTATAACAACTATCTGCAGAGTAGCATGCACAAGGAATAAAGGAGGGAACTTGAGAGGTGAAGGCATGACTCCAGAATAGAGCTGTAAACCAGCTGACATCTTCTGTAGATAAGGATCTAAAAGGGACTCCTGATGCATCAAACCAAGATACAGTAAAACTTGTAGGAGGTGCAAATGTAAGGTATTCTTTATTGGATTCACCTGCAATTTGATCAGTTGTGATTTTTTTAAATTATTTTTTAAAATGGGGTACAAAAACCCCAGAAAAAACACACTCACACACTGGGGATTGGTAAATCACCAAACAAACCAGATCGTCTCTTGAAAAGAAATAAGAATTCCTGAAAATGGGGTTTCTCTTTGCTGTTCATATACCACCTAGAACATTGTCTCTATTGCAATGATGCTGAAGGCTGACAGACAAAAACATCCAAAGAAACTCTGCAATTAACTTTAAGGGCTATTTATTCACTCGATTGAGTTTCAAGAAAAAGGTTTTATATGAAGTACTTAGTTTTTCAGTAAAACATATAAAAGAATTGTCACCAAAGGCATCATCTGGATACACACAACCCCCTCACTTAAAATATCAGTACACAAAGCAAAGTGAATAGATACAGGACTATTCAATATATTGATTCCCCCAATGTTTGGTCAGGTTGGCAAATAGTGGTTTTGTTAGAGGAAGCTGCGCATTTCTGTGTTCCAGCCTCTTGCACCCACGAGTATGCCACCAACACCAGTCACAGTCCTTCCAGACCTACCCCCACCCATCCCATATTTACCAGCTGGCCCAGCAGCTCAGCTGCTCCTCCTCTCTTAATCAACTTACATTTGGATCTTGTTTCTTCCAGGCTTCTTGATTGAATTTTTTGCAGCAGGCACTTCTTTTTTCCTCTATAGCTAGATGCTATCAGGTGGTGTGCAACAGATCCATCAGCCACCTCCATCATCTGTGGTCTACAATAGCTAAGACATCTGCACACCTGGGCCTTGTCCCTCTGCCACTCTAGAGAGCAGATGTCCAGATGCAGCACCCCTTTTCAACATCTAAACCATGCTTTTTCAAATGAGTCCCCCTACATGCTCTACACCAGATACCATGATATGTGCTCCAAGGTTGAAAAGTCTCAGGAAGGAGCCTTCACACCCCCTTCTACTAATAGAAAAAGTGTAATAGAAAAGGGGAAGGGGAAGAAGATGACCCATTTTTAGGAATCCAATCTGACCTTCTGCAGCAAAAATAAAACTTCATATGCAATAAATACCCTGGCACTAGTGTGCATTGCACAGGAAAAAGAATACTTGACTAGGAAGTTTGAATTATTTGTCAGATCAATCACCGCAAGAGGCAGCAACAGGGTTTTACTGACTTTTTCATATCGCAAAAATTTTTTATTATATTCCCCCACGTATTCCAACAGCTGTGCTAGCAATGCCCTTGGTAACAGACTTCAGATTCTCCAATTTCCTTGTAACTGCTATATTTAGATTTGTTGTTCAAACCTCTTGATACGACTATTGGCATGACTCATCAATTGTTGGCAACATATTATTATAACTAATCAGCATCTTACAATTAGAGACAATGGCTTCTGAATAAAATTGGTTGACTGGAATCCTCTTTCAGCCAGTCAGCAGTAGCCATTACAAAAAAGCTTTACCATTTCTAATTTTGTGTTATTGATCCAAAAAGTGCTAGAGATAAAACACTGCTAGAAAACTTCCTGGACATTATATCAATACAGACTGAGTATTAATATAATAATTTTTAAGAAGCCAGACACAATGATTCATCTCTTGTAACATGTGCCTGGACTTTGGAATTACCTGTTATGTCTTCCGTGCCATTATTTATTCTAACTGAAAAGCTTACCTTTCTCCCAAAAAATTAATTCTAAGGATTAACAGAAAAATTCATCCTGGCCTGAGCAACAGTCCTCCGAGTAGTTTCTTTACCTGTCCAGATCTATTTGACTTTGCAACCACACAGGCAGCTGCATGTATGAACTCCGAGATCTGCATTTTTGGCAAGTTCCCCAACGCTGCAATTTGTTCTTGATATAGCTTCACAACAGAGATCAGCTAAAGCAGCCTACAGAGTTTGCTGCCACCTGCGCCTGTGCCCAACATAGCCTGTGAGGAGACTGGAGTGACACACTACACCAGTGGAAGCTGTGGCATCTGGGGAGAGGCAGCCGCCTCCAGCTTTGGGCATGCTCTGAGCCCAGGTTAGCTGGGAGCCCTGCCTTCATTCAAAGGCGACACACTGCTCACCAGCTGCTGAGTCGCATTTTGCCTCCCAGAGGCAATCTTTCAGCTTCCAGCGTTGTTTACAGGCATGTTTCACCTATAATTTGGCAAAGCAAAATATTATCTGGCACACCAAAAAGGTTGCTAACTCCAGGTAGAAGCTATTTTAAGATGCTTTTATGCCAGTATAATTTTTTCTATTTCCATTTCTACCAGGGAATAATTTTTAGCTCAATGAAAAGAAAAATATATCACCCTGCTATCTTTCCAGAATAAGATTACTGAAATGGGAATTAAACCAGTATCTCTATAAAAAAAAAACAACTGTTTGCAAGCCCAGCATACCCATCAGTGCCTTCAGAGTGCCAGTGAAGTTTAGCTGATAGCATCACCTTTCCCAACAAGGCAGGAAACCTTGAAAAAACTATAGGAAGTAAAAAAACTTTAATTTTTTTTTTTAATTTCAATAGTTCACATTTGACAGCGTTGATTATTAATGCTCTCCTTTTAACTCCTACTCATACAGCAGAATCTGCTGTTAGCCAGCTTACATGGTATTAACTTCATCTACAAGCATTCCTAGCACACTCTGATACACAACCACCCAGGGCTATCTACAGTCTCCGCATCAACATGGGCTGTCAGTCTGCAGATCAGCCTCCCCAGACTAGTGTCTTGAGACCACATGAGTTTTAAATGCCTGCAATTATCAGTTATACTGAAGCAACAGCACAGAAGCAACAACATGATGAAGCCTGTTGCTTTTTTCTTTTTTTATCCCACTTCCCCTGATTCAAACTATGTCATTTAAGCTCTTTTTTTCAGTCTAGTCTTTGATGGTACTACAGAACTCAGCAGCAGGGTGATGAGAAAAGGTACAACCCAATATTGGACCTACCCCGCTGCAAAACACAGGAATACAGAGTACACCACACTAATTACATCATCAGGACATCTTCCTGGGGGTTTCACACTGCAATGCCACTCCTGTGAGAGCCTAAGCATCCTTCCTATTTTTGGGAGGCTCACTGTCCTCAGGGGCTTACCTCTGCATTATGGAAAATTTATCCTTCCTTCCCACATGCTGACTTAGGACAAGAAAATGGAATAGACATAGTTGACATGCAAGGAAAATACATCACATTAGTCTTAACAAATGGCAGATTCTGGAACAGGCACTTGGGCTGTTAAGGTAGTGTTTAAATGAAGAAAGAAAAATAAGGCCAGAAAGGCAGTAAGTGGACCTATATCAAGTCGTAAACAAGCAGAAAACTAGAAAGCAGGTTCAGACTTTAGACCAGAAATCGTTGTAACAATCTCGCAGTAATAAAGCACCAGACAGCAGGATTCACAGCAGCAGCATCAATTTTACCCTGAAAGGCTTTCCTGTCACTCAGTTACTACCAGTACCAGCAAACCCCAAGCCACGATCACAAATATGACATCAGGGTGATTTTTCATGTGTCAGGCTTGATCTTTCATAGATATTATTTTCCGGGCATTTCCATGCAACCATCATAACCCCTTTACGAGAACACTGATGCACATGAATTTAGCAGTGCCTCAGTCTTCTGCAGGATTCAACACTTGTTAAATTGTTATTTCCGTTCTAAGTCCAAGGCCATCGCTCTTCTGCACTGTATTTTCCACTTGCTTAATTTACTGGTTCCAAATCCAAGAGGCGAAAGGGAGCAGGAGGGAGGAAGACCACCTCTTCCAAAACATCCTCTTTTCAAGGAAGAGGAAGCTGCTTGGATATGAAGAGTCCAGGCAGTTGCTCAGACTAAACAAAGACAGCTTCCTTGATGAATACATGACAGCACAGGATTTCAAATGAGCAAGTAAGTGCTGGAAGTGAATAAATAATTCAATAGGAGAGATAGCAAGTGTGCCATTCAGCTAAGATTTATTTTATTATGAAAGAAAAAGGCTCACTGGAGATTATGGGAAAACTTTCTGGAGGACAGCTATGCTAGCAGCCGATGATTTGTGCAAAGAGTGCATTGGTTAACTTGCATTTCAGCACTGTTGACAAAAAGCAGCTGTTTTCATGCACAGCTGCATGTTCTAAAATGTTGCAGTGTTGCCACGAGCACCACCCATGGGATCCACCATGTCCTGTACAACAGCAATCTTATACTGGGTTCCCTTGGGTTTGGAGGAGATCATTCTGCTAAGCTTTGGGAGACATAACTGTTACAGATTCAAGCCTAAACAAATCAAGTTAATAGATTTGTTTCCTTGGTATGGAAGCAGATTTTAAAAATCAAACTCATGCAAGTAGTAGGCTTATGTTCAAACCCAACATCTATGCAGCAAAATACATCATCTGGTGACACTATTGTCCTCTAAAGAGCTTTTCTGTAATTTCCAGTGAGTTTTTAAACAGCTTGTTCATGGGGAACAAATTTCAGCCATATGCTTAGCCTTTCTGCCACTGACCCCCTGTGAGGAAATGAACCGGAACTTCTGAAAGGGTTCAGAACTGCCCATGGAAGCTTCCTTCTTCTCCCCATTTTATCATCTTGTTTCCACCTGTCTGTGTATTGTGCAGTCTTTTCTGATGGCACTTAATACAAAGCCTTGCGTTTCCTGGCCAGATTCTCCTCTTGGGTACATCAACGCAAATCCAAACAAAGTACTCTATCAATGAAGTTTGTTCACTTTGAGAAGAGGATCCACTTTTAGCCCTCTAAAGAATTGCCAAAGTATGGAGTATTTTCAAATTCTAGCAGAGATAGAGATTAATTCCTGAAAGCTTAACTAGATTAACTAACTCAATTAACTCTGTAGACATTATCACTCAAGCCCATACTCCATCTCTTTCAGTAATTTCTGGTCTCCCTAGAAGAAAGATTTTGAGGGCCGGTCATTCCAATGAGGGGTAATTAATTTGCGTCTGGTCTTTGTCAAGAAGCCGCAATGAAGTCTCTGCATTTATCCTATTGAAATGATTCTACTAAGTCTATCTTTTACTTCTCAGGTGAGCACAAGGCATTAAGTTTCAATGGTGAGAGATTTCAGACTGAACACACCTAATCCAGCCAAACAGGAGGCTACTGCCAAAGGGGTGGTCTGTCTGCCTCACTATACCCATTCCTACCTAAAGTCTCCCACTGTTTCCCTTCAACTGGATTGAGCAGTCAGGTGGCTGCAGCACAAAGCTTTGATCCAGCAGGAAAATAACACCCCGCAAAAGTAAGCGCCATTAGACTGGAGTTGACTCATCTGCCAGTTTCCTGACAGCAAGATAAGATGAACCACTGACTTGATGCACAGTGGAAACAAGCAGCTGGGAGCCTCGTATAGCCTCTTTCAAAAATCAGCCTCTATACAGTTAAAACTGTGATTTCATATTGTGCTAAGGCACAATAAAATAGAGGGGAAGGGGAAGAGGTTTACAGCTTGTTGTGGCAAGGGATTAAAGTCTGGCAGTAGGATTAGTAAAACTATAACCTGATGAATAAGTTTGCGTGGTTTTTTGCTGGGACAGGGAAAGTGGTAGGGAGAAGGTAGAGCAGGAGGATGAAAGAATCTATAATGAGCTGGTTAGGTACAGGGAGAGATAAGACCATTAGCTTTAATTTTGGTCTAAGCCATTGACATGAAGTAAAACCACTGGAGAATACACCTAAGTCCTGAGGATTCCCATGGAGTGGATCGCAATTGCACTTTACATATGAGAAATTCTGTATTAGAGAAACCAGCATTTTTTAAAATGAAAAATTAGCAACTGCTGTATCCCACAGTCAAATGAGATGAGGGTATCTTGTAATAAATATGCAGAATTTGGAACAGGATAGATGTATTAATGGATGAGCATCAGAATTCAGAAACCCCCACTTCATCACAAAGACCTCAGTGCTTCATATTCAAATTTATTCACATAAGACCTGAGTATCTTTCTCCTCTCTATTATGGAAGCTTTTTTGCTTTTCACAAGAAGGGGTGAGAAAAAGTCAATTATATTTGAATTAAAGATATTATTTGACTATGAAAATTATGCCAAGAACCAAAATAAATCATCTGGTAACAGGGGAACCCCCCTTCCCATCTTTACCTTAACATCTTTATGACTCCACCTGTTCCTGTGAAGATTTTCTTTCTGCTAATACAAACTAGCCCAGGACTTTCTTCAGGTTTTCCTGCCTGCTGGTACAAAACTACCCTGTGCAGAGAACAATCTTTGAAGAGCATATATGATGCAAGGCCAGATCTAAAGCATACTGGAGGATTTTTCAGTTCCCATGGAAGACTTTTGTGAGTCTGCTAGCTGCCTGGTCTGCTCTGAGACATGGTGTGACACAGGGTAGGAGAAGGAAGGTCTCCAGGAGATCTCTCTGGTGTGCAGCGAGATGGTGATGAACTTGTTTTAACCTCAGGAAGTCACAGTAGTACAAACCTCTCAGTCCTGTTGGGCAAGACACAGCAGTGACTGCTGCCTCCCTTCATTACTCTACCACCATGTGGCACTTGGACTTTTTTTGGGGTGAGGTTGTGTTCAGCATTTCTATTGCTGTTCTCTCTAAGGAGCTCACCCATGGCAGCTAATTCTAGCTCTGAATCCAACAGAGCTTTTCTGGCAGCACAAAGGGTATATTAAACTCTAGGTACATGCTTTCCAATGCCACCTTAGTTGGAATTCTGATTTCTTTATTTCATGGTCAACAGAAACACTCAGCCCTACCAATTCAGTTTAGCACAGGTGCAACTTTAATTTCCTCATTTCCTTGTATCTATTAATTTTCATTTCTAAGCTGATTTGACTTTTCACTGTTCTTTAACAACAAGCAGCAGCCTCTTGCAGATTTCTTGTGCTGTTATTTACTCATCTGCATTCAACTGTTGTCTGTGACCAAAATATCCCCAAGTGTTTCAATGACTCCACTAGTTTTTCACTCGTTCCCAAGTATCTTCCTTCTTAGTGCTGTACCAGGAATGGATACTCTAATATCTGAGCTCATTGCTACCAGAGATAAGGATCAGGAATCCTGTATAGATGAACTCCCTTTGGCAGGGTTCCCTTCGGCATTGTTGCAACAACTGGGCAAAAAACCCAGACAACTATGAGAAAGAGGCATCTGCTCTTCTTTTTTCAATGTCAAAGTAATTTATTAGAAGTAGTACACACAAGTAGGAAGGTCTGCTGCTCTGCAAACGCCAGCTCTTCTCACGTGCCCCCTTCACTACTTCACTACAAATCCACTAGTTTTTCAAACACTAGTACAATAAACAGTCCTGACAAAGCAGCATTTGCCTCACAAGTTCGAACTGCTGGTTAATTCAGTCCACCAACTTCACTGCAACACCAGTCAAGCCCTCCTACTGCAGATAGGTGCAGAAGCACAATGCATTTGCTACCTTAAGTCAGTTAGTCTGCGTGCACTCAGTCCTGGGCTCACAACTGCAGCCTAGCAGTGTCCACACATAGCAGACTTGCCCTCCCTGTTGAATATACTTCCCAAAATCAATAGTCTAACCAAGGCACCTGCTAGAGATGTTAGTCAGAAGGACATCCTCCTCCCAAAGATCCAAGTTCTGCCCATAGCACCCTTCTCTGTACGCTCATAGCAAACACCACCCCACCGCATCCGGCCTCCCTTCCTCATCCACTCTGCTACGCCCCTCCTTGCCCTGCCAGGCAGCCCCCCGCTTGCAGAAGAGGGGCAGGGTATGCAGCCAAGCCCCCTCATTAGTGCACTGCTTTCCTCCTTAGAGCCAGAGAGCTGAGACAGGTCAGCACTGTTTGTAATGGCACACGCAGCTGGAAACCAGACACGTCTCATTAGGCATTTACAAATTCGCCTTTAGAATTGAAAATGAAGCTCAAACACTGAAGCGGCTGCAGAAATACATCTTTGGCCAGTCTGGGTAAATTCTCAATTTACCCAGCACTCCGAAGAGCCTTACAAGCTCCTGCTCCACATGCCATGGCACTGTGAAGGATTTCTTGCAGGCCCTCTTAGTGTAAATTCTTTGTTAATTAAGTAATGGGTCTGGATGCTTGCTTTCCAGATTCTTTCATGCTGCTGATCCAGGCTCCACTGTAACTACAGACTGACATTTCTTACTGAGGTGCAGGAGTAGAGCTACAGGGGATATAACCAGGCCTGGACAAGCACGACATGTGCCACTCTAGACTCATATCCAGAAACGACACATCCCTGCCCAGGTCTTTGCTTCAAAGGCATTTCTGAACATCAGGTAAGAAATGCTCTCTGCCCTTTCCTGCACTGACTCATGAGCTTGCACGTTCTGAGCTGCACTGAGGACACCGAAAGGGCATCCCAACTCCCTTCTGACATGGTACCCATACACTATTTGTGGCATGTCCCCTTTTCCTCTTCCCTCAGCCATCGCAGAGCAAGGCACGCTGCCTCCCATGCTTAACTGCTTTCTTTAACAACTAAAAGTTGCTTTTCAAATTGCACACGTGATCTTTTACCTCTTTCTCTAGCCTTTTCATGTTTTTGCTGTGCCCTTGATGAGACTCAGTGTCTTCATGCTAGCATGATGGAAAATCTTTAGAATTCACACTTTATATCCAGTTCCCCAAACTCATTTAACTTCTTTATGTATTTTGTGAACTATCGATTTTTCAGTACTTCTAGTAAAGTAACACTTCTATTTAAACACGTTACATGCTGCTCCTTAATAATGCTCTTCAGCAAGCAGCCTAGGACGGGAAGACAGGACTAAGGATTTTCGTAGCTAAAACCGAATAGGGTAAATAAGAAAAAAAAAAAGAGGGAGAACAGTCACATAGAAATCCCATGGCAATCAGCAAGTCCCTTTCATTAGAGCATCACGTTTAAACCAATAATAAAATGGCAAAGAACAGAAAAAAGAAGAAAGTTTTTATGTATCTTCAGTTGACCAGTTTATGACGCAAGCATGTGCATGCTTCTGGGCATAAAAGGACCTTTTCTCCACTTTTCTATGCCCACATCTGTACGGAAGAAGGCAGAAATCACGTACGTCTGTGAGCATCCACATCCCTGGTTACGCATCCATCGCTGCCTGAACTGCCATTTGTCAGAGTTGATCAGCCAGCACTACATTATACTGAAGGAAATACTGGTTCCCTGAAAATGGCTATTTGAATTCAATGGTAACTGTTCTATATCCCAGGGGTACTATCTCTACTGCAGTCAGATTTCTACAAGTAATTAGTTCATCATCTGCCCTTCATGATTACATGGCATGTCTCCATGGCAACATTGATTTGTGGAGTTTAGTTTCATAAAAAGAAGAAACCCACAAACCCTCAGATTTCAACATAGCTGGCAACACCAGCAGCGAGAGCGCTCAGGCTGCAAATCCCACGAGACAGTAGCTGTTTGTGTAACTTCTGCTGTGCTTCAGCAGTTGGCAGGTTTAGCACTGACCAGTGCTTAGCTGGCCCTCTGTTATGGGGCTTGCAGCTGATTAGTCATGTGTTGACTCATTATTTCAGGCATGTTATAAAACCAGCCAACAGTAATGGCATGGGCTTTACAACTTTTCAGGTTCCATCCTCATCTAAACAGATCTGAGCTACTGGGGAGGTGCCATTTATTTCTCATCACATTACAGCAGAATTTGTTTTAAAATTTCCCCATAGCCTGGCATGATCATGCCTCTAACACCTCCTACTTTGTAGTAATAATAAAAAATAGTACCTAGACTTTAGGCTGTTTTCCATGTTAGAAGACCGTAAGATATTCTGTACATGTGGTGAAGCATGTTCAAGACAGCTGATAACTTGCCCAGCAGTGAAATACTGATACCTCTGAGCTGCGGAGCAATACGTGCTTAGCAGCAGACATCAAAGCTGCCACAAAGCATTCAACTGACATAGCAAAATCAGACAGAATTACCATGACTATACCTGGGCTGGAAAGGGTTATCGATGTTGAAAAAGCTGTAAGTTGCTGGTATTTTTTTATTCTTCAGTGAGTGAGGGACCTATGGCTATTTTGTAAGAAGACACAAAAGCCCAGGAGAGTTAACAGGCAAAATCAGAACACTTACTGGGGAGTCAAAAAAGCGAAACCCCAAATCCCCATCTTCAAGCAAATTTTGCCTCCATTGTATAGGGTTGCTTCAACACGGGGATTAGAAATGCCTAGTCAGTATGTTCTAGTCTGGCTCTCAACATCCCCCACTGAAGTTTTTCCTCTTTTGAAAATTTAACTGGAGCAGGGACAGAACCCTTGCTTTCTCCTCACCAGATAGCTTAATGAGGGTGGTGGTTTCTCCCTCTTGTCTAGCAAACACCTCGTTATTCATATAAAACAACACATCTCCACCAGGAGAAACCTTCCCATTTCAGAGTGTCCTTGGCCTTGAGGCTCCTCACCCATCCCTGGCAGGGGAGGCCACAGAAACCCTACAGACCCTTGCAGCACAGGTCAACCCTCAGCTCTTCACTGGATGTACCTCTACTGTGCTAAATGCCAGTGAGGGAGGGAGGAAGCTCATTTGGTCCCCCTGTGCACTGCTAACAGTGGAGCTGTCTAAATGGGTTACAGTAAAGCAACAGGGTTTCAGATTCCGCTGCATGCTGTTGAAGTCTCATCCAATGACAGCATTGCTGTTACAACTACCAGCTTCCCATCCCTGCTGTTGGTGAACACATTTAGGTGCAAAAATCCTCAGGCTTCAAAAGCAGCCCAAATCATTAACTACCCCCAGACAGCAGGTCCCTTGACCTGGGGTGGGAGCAAACAGGCAATGCCTGACTTATTTAAGGTGCTCTGTTCAACTAGCAGCTTACCAGCCAGCAACACTAGCAATGCCCGGAGTTCACCGTGCTAATTGGTAGGATTTCAAGTGCACTACAAGTCTGCTCTACAGGACTTCCTGGCCACTCTGACCAAATTAATTTCATCCTAATGCCTCGATGTTCATATTAATTATCCTCCTCCTACAAAAATAGCGTTTCAAATAATTAAAGCCAGGTTAATTAATATTTACAATGCCACCACATGTGGCAATGGAACCACATGGGGCTGAGGAACCCCAGGCTGTTTCCCAAGAGTCTGGATGGAAAAAGACATTTTCCATCCCTCTTCTACATCTGAATAAATAACACTACTAACTAAAACATGGATGTTGTGTGTGAGATTTGATGGGGTGTTTGGTATGACTTTTGAAAGCCTAAGTAACAATTGTTCACAAAAAAGCAGGATAGAGGAAGGCTCAGGAACTGTCTGTCTCTTAGGTGGTTACATCCAATAGTCTGGCATCACCGACAGAGCGCTCAACTCATTTAATCCAGCCCAGTGAAAGGCAGGGGAGAAATCCAGCTGCGGTGTAAAGATGCACTAAGAGGAGACAACAATGACACCAAAAAGGAAAAACTCAAAAACTGAGGGCAATTCATCTTAAGAGTAAGTAGTATGGATTTACCAAATATACCTCTAAGCTGGAAAGCAGGAGGTCTCTAGCCAACAGAGCTATCAGTTGTTTAAATATTCTTTCACAAAACAGCTTCACAGACGAAGCAATGCCAGTTTGCAAAAGCGAGCAACTAAATGCGAGAGTGGGGAAGCTTACTTTCGCAGCCTGAGATACCCTTCTATCTCTTACGTGTAATCTCCTAAGTGCTCCATACGTCCCAGCAGATTTCACTGGGACATTTTCCACACGCCCACCTCCCCCAGCCACCAACGCCTCAGAGTTCAAGTGTTTGTCAAAATAGGGAAATGGTTCGCCTTCTAGGCTTCTGATCTACCCATCGTCTAAAATGGGAAGATGAAAGCATTTCAGCTCCCTGGGAAGTGTGATCACTACTTGCGTACATTTTCTACAGATAAAATATCTAGGAACGTACAAAAAATTTAAAGTTGCAGTAAGCGCTCTGTAAGACTTGAGATACCTAGTGTAAGATCTGTTAAACCTAAAGCAACAAGTAGCCTGTGTTCTCTGCAATTTCATTTATAGCTTGGGTAATTCAGCAGCCATGCTTTAATTTGCTGCTGTCAATTCAGACAGCATTTTCCCCCAGGCTCATAAATGTTACCTAAGTGAGTTTCCAACAGAAGTCTGCTTGGACATTAGGATGTTTAACTAGCAATATAAAACTAATCCTTGTCCCTCTTTCACTGTTCATCACACCATTTACAAGCTTGATTGCGTTGTCAGTTTCAGGCAGCCTTAAAGTCTGAGAACAGCCATCTTCCATTATTAGCATTACAAATGTGATGAAAGTGTCGACTTTAGACTAAGCCACTAGCCCAAAGTGGCAAACAGCACTTCCGAACTTTCTCTTTCCTTGCTGGTCAAGACAGCAGGAGATCAAATCTTGTATTTTCATANGCACAGTTTAAAGTTACGCAGTTCTGGAGTGGACCATGCCTCTGCCTTGACTTAATTATTTCTGAAGCCAAATAATTCACTATTCATTACAAAACCCCACCACGCTGCTTTCTGGGGGTGTATGCACCCAGAAAGCGTGAGTGGGGTATGGGGGTGTGTGCATATAGCACATTGCTTTTTTTAACTAGACTTGGCACACAAAGAGGTACATCAGTCTTTATCCTGACAAATAGCAAGCCATGTCCTTTTTCACTCATAACCCTTGACCCTCAGCATGACTTCCTTCTTCATAAACCCTGAACCTGGGTGCTCCAGTGACTCAGAGCAAAATCCACCCATGCCTTAACCTAAAACAGATTACATTCAAGTTCTGCCAATAGGGAAGGACACTTGCAGGACAGCAGACAGAATTCACTGTGCCAGTCTGCTTTTCCTTTTAAATACCTCCCCGTTCCAGATCTGACCACAATAGTCAAGCAGGATCCAGTATAGCAGTGTGAAAGATCATTTTGTTGTATAAAGATTTTATATGCCTACCAAGTTAAGGACAGCTTCCTGAAAACTGGGGAAAGCTGCATAAAAAGTCTAAATTACAAATTATTTACCCAATAAAATCCAGTGATAAAGGCAAAAGACCAGTTCGATTAATAAATCAATTATTTTTACTAGACATTACCTGTTATGAAGCTATAGGTAACAACAAGCCATGCTATGTCATGACTCACTAAAGTGATTCCGTCCTTACAACTGTATTTATGAAGAAACTGGAACAATAAAGTGTGACTGCACCATTGCTCCTTTTTCTACCCTCAAATAATTAGTTATTTTTGTTTTGGTTTTTAAATAAAATGTTTGAGCTGGAGCATGTCTCTGGAAACGGTTAAGCAGTATTAAAGGCACTATTAGGACACTGTGCTCATCTTACCCCGCACCTACCACAACTGCCTGGTTTGCAGATAACGCTTGATTCATTACCACGGCAGCAAAGAGAGAACCATGCCCCTGCAGTGTGACCAAACATGCAAAGCAAATCTTCACCTTCTAAGAGACAACAGTTTTATCAAAGTTTAGTGACCACTACCCATCGTAACTATACACCTAGTACACATGCATTAAACCAAGTATATAGTGGGATTCAATCCCTCAGTTACAAAAGCTTAACTCAATCTGTATGTTAAAAAACACAGGAACTGAGAACGCAAAGAGCAAGTGTTGGCCTCTGCAGAAGAGTATCCGGGGGCCCTGGTGAATAACAGCTTGGACATGAGTCAGCAGTGTGCCCTTGCAGCAGTGAAGGCCAACTGCCTACTGGGCCATATTAGTAAGAGTGTAGTC
>VZTV01071094.1:0-11414 GCA_013400875.1 Anhinga rufa | reverse complement strand
AATCCACAATTTAACAATTGCTGTCCTTGTAATCTTTATTTGATTAATGTTTCTCAAAATAATTAGGTTTCTCACATGCATACTCAGACTCAGTGGATATGAAAAGTAGCATTACTATGCCATCATTTCGGATATTGGGTTAAGGACAATATCCTGTATCAGTCTAAAGCATGGGTGATTTTTCAACTTAAGAAACTTTCTTATTTTTCAGCTGTTTGCCAACACAGTTGTCAAAAGAATTATTTCTGATATTTATATGCATTAATTAGTAATGACAACTATAATAAGAATAATGCTACCATATTATCACATTTTTTATGTGATCAATATCATGGATAGTTATTGTGTTGCATGAATGGGCAAACTTCATTCTTGAATTTAAACCTTAGAGGTTATAATAAGGAACATATCTAAATCCCAGCTTTTTTGCAGAAATGGCCTAAATATTGAGGATCCCCGTCCCGAGTTCATAGTGAAATCCAAGTTATTACTATAAGTAATGCAAGAATTAACTGAAGTTGCATACGTAGCCATTGACTGAACAATGTTGCTTCCACATGTATTCCAGGAGCTGACAGAGCTCCTTTGGAACTTGGGCTTAGCTCACTTCTCAGCATCACCCTTTCTTTTTGAAGTTCACTCTAAAATTTTAGGTCTATCTTTGGTCTTAAGTTCAAGATCTTCCCCTAGTCAGCCAGTGATGGTCAAGGGGCACACATATTGTCATCTTCATCATTGGCACTAATAAAATGGTATTATTTATTAACTTCTTTGTGGTTTATAAAATAAAATTTTTAAATAGATTTTCTGTGGAAATTCTGTAGCAAAGAATGAGTTTGTGAAAGAGGACAAACAAATCCATAAAATTCCACAAGCCAAAATTTTGAGTATGATGACAATTCTAAAATAATTTCAAGAAAAAATAAACTTGAATAGAGATACTTGTGAACGCAGGTTATAAAGGAAGTCCTTCCACTGTGCAGAGTACAGTAAAGCAGAACTGGCAAATCAGCAGACAAGAAAAATCTATTTTCCTTAGAAAACTAAAGTAGTATTTTTTATAACATAGCTGGTAATTATAACATAGATTCTGAAAAAAATATATGTTCCCCAAAATTAAAGATTGAAAATGAAACAAAGAAATAAATAGTGAAAATTATTTAGGACCTTAACAAAAATATTTCTCCACTCCTGTATTCAGCGAAATAATCCCACCGAAATTGGCTGTGTAGGTTCATGCAGAGTAATCCACAGTTATTTAAAATATGTAGAGGACTACGTAATGAATATAAGGACACAGAGAAGATCTGGATCGTTTTGACACTCAAATTCCAAGTGAGATGAGATTCAGACAGACTTTATTATTTTTTTAAAAGTTTACAAAGTTGAAAAGAGCTCTTTTTTTATCTTTCTAAGGTCACATGATGTTAAGGCAAAAAAGTGTGTTTTTTTTAAATTTTACCTCATAATTTGTAAATATTTGCGTGTTCTATTATTAATAAAATAAAATAAATGCAATTAAACCTGGTTCAGTGTCATATTTAAATAATCAAGCTATTGTTCTTTCAAAAAACTTGTATAATTTAAAACTCATGTTTATAAATTGCATTCATTGTCATTTTTCTGAGAGGCATTAGAATAAAATGGATAATTTCTACAGCTGTTCACTGGGTTTGTTTTAGGTTTTCATTTGGAACTAATGCATTTGTCATGTATCATATATAAACATCTTTCTGGAAGATCAAATTAAGTGTAAACATGAAATCTGTAAAATCTGTTAAGTCTATATATGAAAACTCTAAAATATTTTACTTGGTGATCTTGCAAAAAATTTCAAAATTAAATTTAGAAATATTTATTTCAAAGACACTGCTTAGATAAACATAGGGTAAAAAAGATATATGTCCGTTTATATGAAAGAAATAAATCATCATCTACATGGATTAGATTCAAAATCTACCTAAATTCCAAGAATAAAAATGTGGGTTTAAAACCAGAATTATTTAATCAATTTACAATACTTATTTATCTATTTATTCTGCTTGTTTCTAAGTAAACTTGAACACCAGTCTTCTGTTTTGTTTTAGAACAATGATTGTCACAAACAGGGATAGCTTGTTAGACATTATTTCCAGGAGTGAATAGTTTAATAGCATTTAACTTTACAGAAGAGACTGAAACATTAGATCAGACTAAATTAGGGCCTGCTCTGTTTCAGGAAAATAATAGAAACCCTATCTTGCTGTGATAGACAGCAAGAAAATTAGTGTATCTTTCTGAGTCTTATTAAACACCTTCAAGCAGACAGCATTTCCCCTAGGACTGACAACATGTTGCAGGATTAAGGACTAAACCCT
The DNA here is from genome assembly GCA_013400875.1 of Anhinga rufa. Classification (NCBI taxonomy): domain Eukaryota; kingdom Metazoa; phylum Chordata; class Aves; order Suliformes; family Anhingidae; genus Anhinga; species Anhinga rufa. The sequence continues at coordinate 9,057 of VZTV01071094.1, read as the reverse complement.
GATATTTGCATAATTGTTTATATAAATGAGACAATGGTGAACCTTGCTCTGTGAATTTAGTATCTGGTATGACTTTGTGAATTTATTGACAGGATTCAAAAAGAAGACTGGATGATCAAGCTCTGCTCCTGAAGTAGTTTACGTGGAGTAATCTTTGATTTTTATTTATACTCAATGGTTAGAATACTTTGCAGAGAGAAGCAGATTTCATAGTTTTGTCCAATACGTTTTTCCCCCTTTTATATATGTACCTTTGCATTAGGCCAAAACTTGAAAACATTTCTTACATCCCAAATAATCACCTTGTCCACTGGGTTTTCAAGGTCTTAATCTCATCACTCTTCTGCAGTTTCATTTATTTTATGCAAATAACATAGGAGCTATTACATCACTTAATAAGACATCACTGAATCGGGTAACCTGTAACAACCACACAAATTTTAAACCAGCCCTTTTTTGGTGATATGATTGTAGTTTCTAGGAAGGGTCCATGGCCACATCTATCCCATCCTGAGTAACTCGATAAGCACCTCCACTTGGATGTGCATCCACAGAAAGAACCCTAAATCTCAGGTGATTAGTCCGATCAACTAATAGATAAAGTAAAAGCATTACCATGCCTAATTTCACACATGTGTTTGTGTGCAGGTGCATACAGTTACTTTGGGTTTGTTCCCACAATTGTTTCCAAGCTTTATCCTGCAGGGAAGAAAAATGTAGGAATCCCATGAGAGTCATAGCAGAGCTTCAACAAGGTATGGGATTGGATAACTTTAAAGTCTGAGTCATGTGAAAAAAACAGTTCTTTAATCCAATAAGAAATCACATTGGAAAAACCTAGTGTATTAGGATGTTATTTAGAAGTTGAGCAGAAGCTCTGATAGTTGCAGTATTCTTGTTTTGTGGAGAAAGCAATAGTTCCTATGTAGTAAAAATGTGTTATGTTCCTTCTCAAATAATTGCAGAACATGTGACACATCAAGTAATGCAAAGAATAAACATCATAATAAAGAATGCTTGCTTTCTCTGTATACTATTGTAACATAACTTTAAGACATTCACCAAATCAAGATTTTTGGGAAAATATTAACTTCCACCCATCAGAACGGGTCCCTTTATTGTTAGTTCTAAACCTGTCTTGAAAATATGTCTTAGAATATTATACATTAAAATGTGCATTTGTTTTAAAATTATTTTTTTCTGAAAATTAGTAAATACACAGGACATTGCTAGATGTGAACATGAAAATCTAATACATAATGTCTGGATTGAATGTTAATGTCTTCACAAATGTGTCTGAGCTCTGCATGAATTTAGATAGGACCAAGCATACATATAAGTCTTGTGAAGACAAATGACTAAGAAATGGGTGAAAATAGATTTCTAACATGCTTCTGAGCATTTTTTATTAGGTTATATTTGCTGGAATTAAAAAGTAGTTTATAATATAGTTGTTTAAAGATATCTGCTTTCTGTTTAAAGATTTCTGACTAAGTGAAAGGGTTGAAAGTAATAGTTATGTTTCATCATTCTGTTTTTTCTTCATTCTTTTTTTCTTTCTTGCAGAGTAACTGATTTAATTTGCTTATGAAGAGGATAAGTAGTTATATTTTGCAAACTGTATCATAACAGATTTATATAAGAAACAGCTCTAAAGAGGTAATTAGAAAGGAATAACCATAATGTATGTGTAATTCAGCTGCAGAAAGAGAATGTTTTCATTAACATTCAGTCAGTTGCCTGAATTGTACTTATGTATACAGTGGTCATACAATTGCTGTGCAATGACATAAGTAATTGATAAAGTCACTACAGTGCTGTGCATGGGTAATGGTTGCTGTATTTCCTATTTAAAGGCCTTGACAGTACATTATTGGAAACTGTCATTTGAATTGAAATTATATTAAGGAATATAACAAGTCTAAAAAATTGCCAGTTAGTTTACTTACTTACAATTTTAATTACAAATTACAAACTTACAAAGTTTATTACTTACATTACTTCTTTATTAGTATAGAAAAGCATTGCAAGTTGAGTTGCATTAACTCATTGGTATGCTCATTAAATGACTCCATTATTAATATAGAGAAAATAATTGCTGATTTATCTCATATGTAAAAATAAGTTCTGTAAAGTTCTGGAATTCATTCTTCAGAGTCAAGTACTAAATCTGTAAATTTTTATTCATTATTTTATATACACAATTCCTTTTGTTCTTTGGTTTACCCATAGATCATATCCCTAGGACAGAGACACATACCTTTCATGCCCTTCCTTATTTCCAGAGAATTTTATCTTTTTTCTCCTCAACTACTTAACTTCAACAGACCTAACAGTGATTGAAGCATACCTAAGAAAGGGAAGGAAATATTTCTGAATTTTCTCAAGCTAAGGAAAAAAACCAAACAACAGTTGAATTCAGGTTTTCTGCTTTTCCTGGTAGTCATGAGGCTGCTTTTGCTCTGTGTCCCCAGGTTCAAGCAGCAGTGATGCTGACCATGAGTTCCCAGTAAATAATGCGCATATTGGGAAGAGCGTTTCCAGTAAACATGTGCACACACTTGCATGCACACACGTGTGCAAACCTAGTCATGCAAACACACAACTGCATGGACCAGAACAGATAGAGAGCACAGCCTTCACACAAACATGAACATCACAGACAGCCTGACCTGGTTCCTTCCTTTCCAGCTGATCAGTGTTGAAGTCCTGTAGTAGAACATGCTCATATTTATACATAATGTGGATTCTCCAGCTTTGGGCACCTGGTGTCCCCAGCAGCTACCCCTGGATCGGAGTCTGCCCAGTTGCTGGCATCAGGGGCATGTGAATCCCTGAGGCTGCAGCTTGACTCCAGCTGCTGTACGGACTGTTCTTGTCATACATATACAAACACAAACAACTCTCTCCAGGAGCTGCTCTAGACCTACAGTCTCCCCAGCAGCAGATGCTCTGGCTTACAGTTTCTCAGGTAGTGGCTCCATCCTATGGTCTATGCAGTAACTGACCTGCAGAGCCTTGGTCTCTACATGACTTTGCCTCCAGACCTATTGTCTCCCCTGTAACACACACACACACACACACACACACAGGGTTGAGGTAACCCAAGGAAAAAGACAGACCCCAGCATCTCCTGGTACTGGCACCCACCTCTGGCCTGTGGTCCCAGCCCTGAGGCAGAGCACGTGCTCAGCCCTCCCACACAGGCATGGGGAATGGGGAACCCTTACCCAGGAAAACTGTCAGAAAAGGAGTTTAATTAGAAGAGACAGGAGAGGCTGCACTGGCTGGTGCAGACACAGCTGGATACAAGGTCTAACTGGCTCCTGCTCATACCCCATCAGCCCCTTTTATCCTCTTTCCCCTTTGTTTTCCCAGTCTTATTCCTTCTTTTAGTGCCTTTGGTCCCTCACCTAAATACCCCATGATGAACCTTGCACATTCCCACAATCCCCCTAGAAGCACCCCATTATAAGTTTTTCACAGTCCCAAAATACTTTTTCCCAACCTCTTCTAACGTCCTGTACCCTGTTAGTCAATAATCTGAAGCCTGCAAGACATTTTGGGGAGAATTTCTTTGTTTGACTCCTCCAGGTAGGTCTGACAGGCAGGCATGGGACTGGTCATTCCCTTTCAGCCACTGCAGAAGCAGCCAAGTCAGGGTGCTCTGTTTGCACAGCTCAGGTTATTGGTGTTCCTCTTCCTGCCTTGGCTTCTCCAGACCTTTGTGTGAAGAGCCTTTAAATGCATAACCTAAGAACAGCCACTGAATGCTGTTTTTTAATCACAGTCCTAGACTTAAGCACCTCAAAATTACTTGTCTATTTTGCTGTTTTGGCATCTTACTGGGGTGTCAGGGGTCACCATGGGAGACCCTGTGTGGGTCCCCATAGTTGGGGTTGGACAATAAACCAAACCCGTTGCTATCAGTGGCCAGCAGAAGCACTGCTGTAGTGCACAGGAGATGGGGTGCTTTCCTGGGCCAGCAGGGGAGCACCTAGGTGAGCAGTTACTGAGGTTGCTGTGTCAATGCCTGTTTCAGTCCTGACAGTGCCAGCATATGCCTACCACTTCCTAGCAAAAAGCGCAGACTGCTAAGTGTACCAGCATAGGATTTTATCTGCCTAATCTAAGCACTCCATGACAGCTAAATTGTTTGTGCCAAGGAAAGCACAGCATGTGTCCATGTCCCTTTGATTGCCTCGAGGGAAGGCTCTTCCACCTAAGGGAGATCCCAGTCACTGAACACCATTTAGTATTCTAATGCACAGCAGGAAGGTAATGAGATACAGTAGACCACTCACTCATTTAAATAATATTTATGAATGAATACTTTGCTACCAGTATATTAAATACTATGTTTTTCACACCTTTTGTAGAACTTGATCATATGTCACCCCTTTGTGTTTTCTTTTTGTTTGTTTGTTTGTTAAATATCTCATTTACTTTGTATAAAATACCTTTCTGTTGTACATAATTTACTATGCTCTTAAAACTTGTGAGAATACTCCTACTCTGAATAAATATATTTGCTAAAATACCATAACTGTTCCAACTACTATAGTGGGCTTAATAATCACTAAATCAGGAGAAATAGAATTGAAAAATAAATGCAGTCCAGGGTATTAGTTTTTTAAAAAGTTTTTACAGGAAACTTAAAGAACCAATAAGGAATGTTTGCAGAATGTCATGGCAAGCATGTTAGACAGTAATTGCAGGTCTTAAAATGTATGGTGTGGGTCATGATGAAAAAGAGTTTAAATCTCTAGGAACACACCTAGCAACATAATGAAAAAAAATATTGTTGGTATTTACATAGGCCATTTCTGACTGAACAGTAAATTTAATGCAATAAAATTTTAAAATATCTGGTGGGTTTTTGATCAGTCATGGAATTTGATATGATATTGTGCAATTGGAGTGAGAACATGGGTCTAGATCCACAATGGGACATCACTGTCCCGTTGTGTGGTCTCATTCAGGAAAGTCAGCTTAATACAGATAATGTCAGACAGCAGAACAGGAGTAATAAATTGCTTTGTCTTCTAGGAAACATAACGAAAATGTAACAAATAATCTTTTCTGTAATATCATAACAAAATATTCCAAATACAGCTAAAAAAATAACCAAAAGGAATTAGAGAAAAGCATCCCATTCCATTTTCCTTATTCAAACGTGTGAGTTACCCTTATGAGGTGAACAATATGCTAATTCTTTGAAGTAAGTGGAAGCAGAGAAAACAAATACAAAGGAAATATGAAAATACAGATTTTGCTGTCAGTAACAGAGGTGTAAATGTGCAAACCTTCACTGAAATCAAATGTGCTATAGAGGATTTATGTAAGCAGGCTAAAGACAGAATGCACGTGAAAACTGCAAAAACAGTAAGATTTGCATTCAGACTTAAAGGGGTTTAAACCTCATGGGAAACTGAACAGTTGAAGCATTAAGATCAAACTGAAATTTGGAAAATAGTGATTTTAATTTTCAAAATACTAAAAAAAACCACCCTAAAGCATTATAAAAATATTTTTCTCTGTCTTTTCCCTCACTGCCCTTCTTTTTGCATCTTCAAAATACAATATAGACCTATTTTAATGAGATGCTTAGGCTTCCTGATTTGATGTACTAGCTAGCTCACAGCCAGCTTGGTCAAGCTGCATTAAGATCACAGACAAGAGAGCCACATTAGATTTCAACCACAGAATGAAGATAAATGACTTGGTGCATTTGAGAAGGAAGGTTCTGTGGGATGTGAATGTGAAAAGCACCAGTGGTAAGCATAGCTATGGCATGTGGTCAATATAAAAAATTATGGAAAATAAATCTTCATGCAAGCTTTTTTAAGGACACATGATATGGGCTGTGTGATATCAGAACAATTGGAAATAAAGAATTCTAAGGAAAGTGAGTTGTCTAAAACTATCCTTTTCAGAAGAGACTAAAAATCATAATGCTATACCTGCATTTAAGTGAATACTAAATCAAAGCATAATTATACAATGGATATAACTGGGAAAAAATCCACTATTGGCTTTGGTTTTATCCACAGGCTTGCATAAAATGCTAATAATATAACAGACTCTGCAACAGCTGCCATGTGCAAAAACACAGTTTCTTTGTTATAGTCAGGGAATGTGCCTATTTAATACTGTTTTTATACCTGTTTCTGTTGCAAATTTTAGGGTGAGACTAAGAAAATAAAGAGTCAGTTTGCATTTCTATTAGAGTCTTCACACAGTTTTGGTTTTGTTGGGTTTATTTGTTGTGGAGTTTGTTTTCTGTTTTTCCTTCATTGGGTTTTTTTTTTTTTTAAGAAATTCGGAATTTAAGATCCTGTAAGGATTCCTGTAAGGAAATGCTATGCAACATGAATTACTGTTGTGTGTATAAAACTACACTATGCAGCTCAACTTGCAAGATGTCAAAGCTGTTGGAAAATTCTTTTAGAAGCAAATACTTCTAATTTCTACCCACAAATCATGGACAGCCTTCTGTAATTTCCAAATTATCTCTCCTTTATTAATAAAAATGGTTTTCCTTTACATTAGTTTAACCCATGACAGAGTACATGCAGCACTTCTCAGCAAGTTCTTCTGCTTATATTACAATGAATTTATTATATAAATAGATAATTTAAAATAAATTACTTCCTTTAAAAAGGACTGCATGAATAGGAGAATAATCCCTCAAATATCTTGAGTGAAGCTTTTTGAAAGTAATGTAATGAATTTCAGAATGGTTTACCTTGAAGTGTAATTTTAATTAAGTGAATACAAACATATATCTACAGTATGTCTTGCACAGTATCACAGACAATAACATTTCACAGGATAGGTAAATTCATGCATGTTGCGGGGTTCTTTCCCCCATTCAATCTTTGGTTCTTTTTCAATTCCACTTTTTTTTTTCCTAATTACTTATTTTATACCTTTTTTTTTTTTTCCCCCCAGATTGAACTATGTCACCTGGAAAGATCTGTGAGATAATCCTACAGCTAATTCTTTTCCTGATATATCCAAGGTTCTACAAATAGAAAGTGTTGGCACAGCTTCCAGAATAATTATTGCAGGTAATGGTTCACAAACTATGTCACTGCTAGAAAAAGATTTGGGTTTGATTTGGATTCTAAAAGAAATTTTTTAAAAGCTGTTCAGAAGAGATGAACCTCACAATGATCTACAGTATGTGACCGACCAATTTTATTATAGATACATATGATTTTTTTTATAACTATGAAACTGTTCCTACTTTTTTCTCACTCCTAACTTTATTATTATTTTCTATTTCTGTTTTATTTCCTATGTATATATTTTTGACCAATATATTTATTTTCTGTTTTCTCTTCTAAAACACTCAGCAGAAGAAAGTAAAACAGAATGTGCCTCAATCTGAGGGAAAGTGTACAGGAATGTTCTTAAAAACAGCAATCTTTTCTCCTATATAAACTGTTTGGCAAAATACATTAATAGTAGCAAATTTATTATTCCAGTGACTTTTATCAGCCAAAGAAGGTGATATAACATCATTCATCTGGGAAAAAAAAAGATTAAATTTAACCTTCATTCCAATCAGCTGTGCTTTTACTTCTTTATTTCCACTCCTGTGTTCCTCTGCAATATTTGCCCGCTTTTGACGATTTGCCATGAGATTTCTGTGTGTGACTGTAAGTTTTCCTGGATAAAGAACAATGTCTTAAAATCTTAACTCTGATCTGTGTTTGGTTAAGCCAGTCTAAGCTAGAATCACAGTCCACGAGAGATAGATTTTGACCAGTTGACATGCTCTGTTGTAAATTACATTTCCACATCCCAGCATTTGCAATGCAGAGACAAACATCTGAAACTTCATTTTTCCATACTCTGAACTCCGTACTCTGACGTTCATCTTAAACCACTATTAATTTACACCGTGCTTGTCTGAAATTTGGCAGTAAACTGTTGCACCAAGCTCAACAACTGACCAAATATTTTTAGTTTGCTGATATGTAAATTACTGTTTGGCAGTGTCTGTGGCAGATTAATAACTGCAGTTACGCATGACAGTATTACTTCTGTAATCTGCAGCTGACATACTGTATCGAAGAACTGATATTTCCTTTAATCATTGGAAGTGTCCAGAGAATAAGACTGTTAGTTCACTTTTCAAACATGCATTCTTCCATATCTCATCCAGTCTAATTTAGAGTTGGTTCAAAGTTTGTCCTACAAAATTCCATTCCCTTTTTCCATAAGATAAAACCTGTCACCATTTTACAAATTTGACTTTTGCTCTTTGGGGAAATTTTGGCAGGATGACAACACAAACAATCTAAAAAAAGGCTTATGCTACTGCCAAAACATGGACACATACACACCCTGCACCCCCCAAAATACCTGGCAGCTGTAATGAGTGATGAAAGAGCTGAATTTGTTCTCCAGCTGTAGATCTCTTACCAGAGACCCAACTGGCATATAACATGGAAGACTAACTTCATGGTTTTCTTCTGCAGGGTAGTGAGAGATCACCTCCTAAGAGGGAAATGGTATCTAGCAGTCCAAATGTATGGGAATGCTGTCTTTTCAATATTTTCTTCTGTGGATGTGAGATCCAGTTTGAGATATAGCTTCCATTGTAGGTTGAGTTCAAATTCTGACAACGTGTTGGAGGGTGGTCTTCAATGACTGATTTCACCTTAGGGGAAAAGAAAAGCTAGCAAACGTTAAGCACAAGAAAAATTGGTAAAATTTATTTTTAAATTTATTTAATAACATTTTTTATTCCAGCCTATTTGGGTTGAAAATTCAGAGTAAAGAAAATGAGGAAAGATCTTTATGTGATAACAGAATCATAGAATCGTAGGGGTTGGAAAGGACCTCTAGAGATCATCTTGTCCAACCCCTCCTGCATGAGCAGGCACACCTAGAGCAGGGGGCACAGGACCGCATCCAGGCGGGGTTTGAATGTCTCCAGGGAAGGAGACTCCACAGCCTCTCTGGGCAGCCTGTGCCACTGCTCTGTCACCCTCACATGAAAGAAGTTTTTTTTCATATATAAGTTGAACTTCCTGTGTTCCA
>VZTV01071093.1:8091-26976 GCA_013400875.1 Anhinga rufa | reverse complement strand
CCCCCCTTTTTCCCCCCTCTTCTGCTTGAGATAACAGAACTGCTCAAGCGCTAGTTTTTCTCTCTAAGCTGCCTTGGTGTCCCTACACAAACTGTAGTCACACCTTCCAGCCTCGGGTTCGTTATTGTTCAGATGGTTTGGGTTTGGTTTTTTACATGTAAATGCAGGGTTAAGAAGCTGAAGGACAATGTAAGAACAAAATAGGGGAATGTAAGCAGCAGGTCCTGACCTTCTCAATGCTCTACACCTTTGATCCCTAGAGCTCTAGAATTTGTCTGATCTGTGAGCGTGGGCAGAGCAAAGGCACCACAAATGCTGACAGAATTGGTGAGAATAAGAATAAGAAAATATTTCTGAAGAAACTGGAGGCTGGAGAAAAAGGCAGTAAATGGAAATCCAAACTGTTGGATTCATCCAAAGTGACTCTGTTTGAATTTGGAATGATCAGGAGCATGGAAGGGAATAAATAATCTAATTATAGTTAGTGAATTAATAAATTCTGATACTAATGAAACAGGTATTTCAGTGGGAGTCAGGGTGTGATGAGCAATGTTCATGTTCTGCCTGGTTTAGGAATATTATTGAAGGAAGAGCCAGATGACGCTACAAATGTCTATCCTGAAAGCTGCGCAAGGTGCTGCTGATGCCAGAGCTGCAAGCTGGGATCATCACCCAGGGCAAGGGCTTCTCTGCATCGAGAAACGGCGATTCCCATGGGTACGTGCCTGCATTAACAGCTTTGATAGACCGAGCAAGGCAGTCTGCCGTTGCAGCGTGCTCACCAAGCCCGTAACAGGCAAGGCTAATGCTGAGCTTGCTTAAGCACGAGCCTTTCTGAACCTGCTCTGACTCAGTTGTATTGCCAGTGCCTCGGCAGCTGTGGCAGCTCCTCGGCGCTTGCTGCCTGGTCCCCAGCGCAGGATTGATCCCCTGGCTCTAGCAGTGCCACAAAGCCCCCACAGAAACCACGGCAGCTTGAAACACTGGGGTGCCCAGAGGGGGTGGGCCTAAAGTGGCACACAGGAACTACTGAGCTATCGTATGCTGCTGTCACCTTCAGAGCTTTTTGCTGGCATCATTAGCTGGAAGCTGCAACTGTTTGCAGTAGCTGGTTTTGCTCCTTCATCTAGATAAGCATGAAGTTACGATGCTCAGATAAGGCTTCTTTACTGGTGCAAGTAGGTAATGCAGCATGCATATGGTGCAGTAGCTTGTGCCTCTCTAGCCTGCCAGGCTCAAGAAAATGGAAATTTCTGAAAATCAGGGAACAGTCTTCATTTCCTAGGCTCTCTTTACCCTGAGGACATCAGTGCTGCTCGAAGCTACCTGCGCTCCTCTGCCGGGGCAGGTCCCAGGGGAGGTGGAGGACTCACTGCAGGGTGCAGGTAGTGCTCCGGGTGCTTCAGGGTAGGGACCCCTCTGCGATCCTCCCCTTTCACCTCCTGTCCTGGGGTGTCAGGAGCAAGGGGTGTCCGAGGGTTGTCCGAGGGGTGGCCTCCGGTGCCCCAGCACTGCTGGCCGGGGCATGAAGCCCGTAGTCAGGCAGGGGGACACGTTACAAAGTGGTGTGTGGGTGTTTCGGCAGTAAATGGGATGAATGTGGGGGTTAAATGGAGCCCTAGGGTAGAGTGACATTTGTGACAGACTCTGCGTTGCGTCCTTTTCCTCCCTTATCTGAAAAGGCAGGCTAGATGTTCCGAGTAGATCACGGGGCTTTGGAGACCACATCTCGTTTTTTAAATCCTCCTTAATAAATGGGCAGCTTTTGACTACTGTAATCTCACGCCTGGAAACTACATTTCAGCAGATAACCTCATTAGGAAACGTTATGCCTCGTTTGTTAAAGGTGTTTCCTGGGCATCTCTGAAGGGGCTGCAATGCCCCATCCGAGCAGGTGCTCTGTGCTCCCTTATGGATTTCGGCTGCAGCCAGCGCCACGTATTTGGCCACATCAGAACCTGCAGCCGTGGTTTGTGGGGACCCCTCCTGAGGGCTCTTCTCTCCGCTCCCAGGAACGCAGCGCTGCCCAGGACCACAGGGTCTGCCTCCTCCTGAGCTGGATCCAGCCCGACGCCCAGAGACGAGCAGGTGATTTGGTGGGGCCGGGAGGGCTCCCCTCCACCGGCTCTCATCGCTATCAGAGTACGAATATGCTTTTACTAACGTGCAGAAATGCTCTGAAACGCTTTCTCTTAGTGGTCACGATATTCAATATTCTGTGCTGGGGGCTTAGTTTAAAGCAATCTAGCTGAAACAGCGTTTTCTCTTATCCTGGCAATTTTTCTGACCCCAAACTGACCCATCCCCTGGGGTTGTAGAGACTGTTTTACCTTTAGCTATACCCTCCCCTCTTCCAGACAGCAACAGAGAAAAGCCAGGTAAGTGCAAAAATCAGGTCACTAACTGGGGGTCTTGGGTCACATTCGCAGTATTTAGGGAATGAATACGTAGCTATTTGCTGCCTTCCACCAGCGCCTGCCCCTCGTTAGGGCAGCTGGTAGAGCAAGGTACGTATGCATGTGCGAAACCAGGCTGGGATGCTCCAGCAGCCAGCAGAAACCCTGCTTCGTGCAGTGGACATAAAAGATAAACCCCGGGGTGTTGTTCTCGCCATAAGAGCATCCCAAAGCAGCGCTGCTCCGTAGCGCAGTTCCTGGAGCACCTCTGCCACAGAAACGGCTCTGGTGTTTGTCCAGAGGCCAGTCCCAAGCCAGCAAAATTGAGAAATTTTGTAAAGACTGGTCTTGACCTAAATTACATGAAGTAAAGTCTTTTCTTGGGAACAGGCTGTTAGGAGGAATGCTGTTTACAGTTCTGTAACAGTCCGTAGGAGTTACTGCTTTCTGGAAACAACATGCGTAATATCTGACCAGCTTTTCAGGGGAGAAAGGTTTTAACCCTGCTCGGGCAGACTGGAGCCCACCAGGCAGAGGTGGACTGGGTCAGGAGTACACTGGGAATGACTCTCTGGCTGGTTTTCACGGTGTTAGCTTAAACCTAGTATGCTTATTAAGGCTTCTTAAGTATGTACTAATTATTTAATGTGCGTAATTTGTTAAGTGTTACCAAATACATACATGTATGTATTACCCAATACATCCCCAGCTGTGGTGGTTTGACCCCGGCTGCACGCCCGGTGCCCACCAAAGCCGCTCTGTCACTCCCCTCCTCAGCTGGACAGGGGGGAGAAAATATAACGAAAGGCTGGTGGGTCGAGATAAGGACAGGGAGATCGCTCAGCAATTGCTGTCACTGGCAGAACGGAGTCGACTTGGGGAAATTAGCTTAATTAATCAACAATAAAATCAGAGTAAGGTAATGAGAAAATAAAAACTAATTCTTAAAACACTTTCTCCCCCACCCCTCCCTTCTTATTTCCCCCCCGCCAGCAGCGCAGGGGGACGGGGAATGGGGGTTGCGGTCAGCTCATCATGCTTCCTCTCTGCTCCTTCCTCCTCAGGGGCAGGACTCCTCCTCACACTCCTCCCCTGCTCCAGCGTGGGGTCCCTCCCACAGGAGACAGACCTCCACGAACATCTCCAGCGTGGGTCCTTCCCACGGGCTATGGATCTTCATTAATTGCTCCAGCGTGGGTCCCCCGCGGGTCCACAGCTCCTGCCAGCAAACCTGCTCCAGCGTGGGCTTCCCACGGGGTCACAGCCTCCTCCGGGCACCCACCCGCTGTGGCGTGGGGTCCCCACGGGCTGCAGGTGGATATCTGCTCCACCGAGGACCTCCATGGGCTGCAGGGGCACAGCCTGCCTCACCATGGGCTTCACCACGGGCTGCTCCAGCACCTGGAGCACCTCCTCCTCCTCCTCCCTCCCTGCCCTTGGGGTCTGCAGGGCTGCTCCTCTCACATATTATCACTCCCATCTCTGGCTGCAACTGTGCAGGTTTTTTCCCCTTTCTTAAATACGTTACCCCAGAGGCGCTGCCAGCGTCGCTGATGGGCTCAGCCTGGGCCAGCGGCGGTTCCGTCTCGGAGCCGCTGGCCTTGGCTCTGTCAGACACGGGGGAAGCTTCTGGCAGCTCCTCACAGAAGCCACCCCGGTAGCCCCCTCGCTGCCCAAACCCTTCCATGCAAACCCAATACCCGATACATTATGTATTACCAAATCCACTGCAAAAGCATAAAGGATTTTAAATGCAAGGACTAAGGCTTTTCTTTTCATAGATTTTCCCTTTTTCTGCACAAAGTGATCCGTAGCAAGAAATACCTGGTTTTGACTGGCCAGTCTCTTTGGTGGTTGTTAAAGACACTTGGAAGAAAAGAGAAAACATTGGCTGGATGACCTTGACTTGTTTATCTGCAGTCCACTATTGCTGCTTCTTAACGGTGAGCCAGGGCAGATGTTGCTCGGGCAGGAGAGGTGAGCAGCACGGTTCCAGCCTAGCGCCGGACGCTGTCAGCAGTGGGACACTCTCAGATGCTCCCTAAGCCCAGCTTGACCAAGCTGTTGCACGATGTGGGGCACTTCCTACAGAGAAAATGAAAGGCAGATGAGAAGAGGAAGGCCAGGGAAAGGGAGGTGACTCAGGGGAGCCAGCCGTTGCTCAGGACTCAGCTGAAACTAATGGAAACGCGGATGTCACCTCCTGCTCGCTCTCTGCCCCAGTCTGGAGCAAAGGCATGACCACTGGCCCGCCCAGGCTGTACTAGAAAGCTTTTCAGCATCACGGGAAATGTCAGTGGGAATGGTAGCCAGAATAGTTAAAAAAAAAAATCTAAACAATTGTCCTGCAAGTCCCTGATGAGGCAGAGGAGCAGCGGTGGGATGCTCACCTCTTCGGATCTCAGCAGTTCCTTCTGGCAGCTTTAACATCTCTCCTGGTTACTAAAATCCCTTGGCTTCCCTGGCCGGAAAATGAAACTGATAGCAGCTCAGCCACCTGGGACTACAGTCCTCTCAGCTTAAACAGCTCAGTCTATTTGTCTGTCTGTAGTTTTTCGTTTCTGTGTTTTCTGATTTTTATCATGGAAGCGATGCGCTAGGTTTGAGCTCCCACACCACACATCGCGCTCCGCAGAAGGAGCCTGCCTCGGTGCAGGGTGCCCTCTGCATTCCGTGAGAGACCTTCACGAGACCAGGCTCTGCCCGAGTTTAATTTTGTTTTTTTTTGCCTATACATCTTGAAAATGAAAGCCTTAAGGCTTTTCCTCTTCACTCACAGCAGCAAACAGCATTGTATAGGTTGAATGTGAATTTGAAAGGTTGCATAGCCAGCCTTGGAACTTCCTCTGCCCTTGCGCGTACAGCCTTTCCCTCCCAGGACCCCTAAAAACCTCTTTTTCTGTGTCTTGGTGAGTGTGGTTTGGAACAGCACCTTTCCTTTCGCTTCTGAAATGACTTTTCAATAGGTTGGCCAGATCGCAAACGGATAATGCGCCACGCTGGCAGCAGAGTGCCTCTGCACACTGAAAATCCATGTCTCCCACTCGGGGTATGTTAAAATGCTCCCAAGAATTCTAAATTGTCTTGGCACAGAATCACAGAACCCCACAGCAGCAGGGGCTGGCAGGGCCCTCCGGAGCTCCCCCCGTCCAGCCCCTGCGTGAGCAGCACCCCCAGAGCAGGGGCACAGGACCGCGTCCAGGCGGGGTGGGAATGGCTCCAGGGAAGGAGACTCCACAGCCTCTCTGGGCAGCCTGGGCCGCTGCTCTGGCACCTGCACAGCAAAGGGGTTTTGCCTCAGATTTCAGTGGAACTTCCCGGGTTCCAGCTTGTGCCCATTGCCCCTTGTCCTGTCGTCGGGCACCGCTGAGAAGAGCCCAGTCCCACCCTCCTGACACCCGCCCTTCAGACACTGATAAGCCCTGAGGAGATCCCCCTCAGCCTTCTCTCCTCCAGGCTGAACAAGCCCAGGTCTCTCAGCCTTTCCTCCCCAGGGAGATGCTCCATCCCCTGAGCATCCTTGTGGCTCTGCGCTGGCCTTGCTCCAGCAGCTCCCTGTCCTTCTGGCACTGGGGGCCCAGCACTGGACACAGCACCCCAGCTGCGGCCTCCCCAGGGCAGAGCAGAGGGGCAGGATGGCCTCCCTCGCCCTGCTGCCCACACTCCTGTCCATGCAGCCCAGGACACCGCTGCCCTTCTTGGCCCCGAGGGCCCAGCGCTGGCTCAGGGGCACTGGCTGCCCACCAGCACTGCCAGGGCCTTCGCAGCAGAGTTTATAATCCTGGCACTAGTATTCCTGAAGAGCAGATAGCATGAAACATGAATTACAGGTGCTCCAAACTCTGTTAATCTGTACTAATGCAGGAAGCAAAATGTTTCCAGAAAAGCAAAATAGAAAGAAAATTGATTTCCCTGTGCTCTGCCCTGCACAGATGGGCCCACCGCAGGGTAACGTGAAGGAATCATGAAAGAATATGCTTGCAGGTATGAGCTGGGCTTATGCAAGGTTGCAGGAAACTATGCTAATTAGAGCTCTCTTCTGCTTAATTAGTTAATTAAGCTCCAGTGTGGTCTTATAAGTGGTCAGTAGCATTTGTCTGTGCTTGCCTTGTGAGTTGTAGCCTGGTATCAGTGAGCCTCGATCTGCTCAAGGGTAGGAAGTAGGGCGAGGAGGCTGAGGGGAGACCTTATCGCTCTCTACAGGTACCCGAAAGGAGGCTGTGGTGAGGGGGGTTGGTCTCTTCTCCCAAGTAACAAGTGACAGGATGAGAGGAAACGGCCTCAAGCTGCATCAGGGGAGGTTTAGGTTGGGTATTAGGGAACATGTCTTCACCGACAGAGCGGTCAGGCCCTAGCACAGGCTGCCCAGAGAGGTGGGGGAGTCACCGTCCCGGGGGTGTTCAAACACTGTGCAGACGTGGCCCTCGGGGACATGGTTTAGGAAACCTGGGGGTGTTGGGTTGGCGGGTGCACTTGATGATCCCAGAGGGCTTTTCCAACCCTAATGATTCTATGATATGGTCCCCACCTGTAGGTACATCACATTATAGCTGACGCTTTACACCCACTTTGCTGCTATTTTTCAGTATTATGCAGAAAGCTGGAATGAACCATAAAAAAAAAGAAAAAACTGATGCTCTCCACCTTGCATCACTTTTAGCAGTCAAGCGTCATTTATGGCTTACTTGTGAAAGCTGTTGTTCAAGTACTTAAAAGCTTCTCTCTGGGTCCGGTTTCCCAGCTTATTGCATCTCCAAGGACGCACTGTGCTTCCTCAGGAGCTGCATCAGAGGAGCACTGTTTAGAGAGGTACCTTCTCATGTTCGAATCTTTCAAAATTCAATGTTTTGCTATTGCCTGCTCTTGCTAAACCTCTGGCAGTGACTGATGGCATGGGCTTTGGCTTGTGGGACAGCGTCCTTTGCATTTCCTCTTTACCACTGTACGTTTTCACTCTGTCTAAGGTTTATTAGTTTTACAACCCAATGGATTAGCTGTGTCACGCTGCTAGTAACAGTCTGGTTTCATCCTGGCTTTTCTCAGTCACCAAGAGGGGAATCACTTGGCTGTGCACCCTTTCATTTCTCTACTTGTCGTGTCTTGTCTATCTGTTACGATCTTCATGAATTTTCTGGTTCCTTGGACATAATTATGCTCAATTACTTACTCATGTGGTTTATCTGATCGGCGAGGGTCTATGACTTCCCCAAGATACATCTATGCCGAGTATCTTTGACTTAAAACTTACACAACGCCTAGCTGGGCAGGTCCTCAAACTACCTCATGCCCCAAAGCCAGCTCGGTGAATCCACCGCGTTTAATTTGGAAACCAATGTGCGCTTCCATACATTAGCAAAAGTCTCATTTTCCTCTGAAACTTCAGATTCTAAAAAAATGTAGTATCTGTATTTAAGAAAAGTAACTCACAAATACGTCCTTCACTTTATGAAAATAGAGTTTAATGCAGTCCTGAGGAAAAAAAAACAACAAACCCAGCCTAAATTAGGCATCCTTCGCGACTACTGTTATTTCTGCTGTTACAATCATCGTTACCACATTTCTGCTGCAATCACCCCTGAGAGCCTGCTCAAGGTCTCATTTTGGCTTGGCACTGAGCCGACAAACCCAAATTCCTCGCTCTTTGCTCCAAAGTTTGAAGATAACATGGGTTTGAAAATAAATTTGTAGTAATAATAAAATAAATATGATCTGCTGTCACAATAAATATATTAAATAAATAAAGAATGCATAGCATGCAGGTATACTGCGCTGCAATTCTGCCCTAGAATTTCAGGAAAACACACTTATTTCAAACTTAAGTATGCACATATTTTTAAAAATATAATCTTTTCTCATTTTTTTTCTCCTGCCTTCAGAATATAAAGATTCTGACAACTTTGTAAATGTCTGCAGGAGAGCACATTAATGGATCTGCCTTCTAATCTGTTTTTTTTTTTTTATTTCAGTCACATAGTTTTATTTAAGCCTTGACATATACTCTAATTATTATAGTGCACTAAACCCGCAATAGAATTAATAATTGTACGTTCTTTTAGTCATTTTCCCTTCGAACATTATGACTCTACAAATACAAAAGCTCTCTATAAATAAAATAAATACGTTAAAAGCTGCAATAAGACATAAATATCCGATAATACACATAAAACATTCATGTCAATGTTGTGCTGTCTCTTCATGGTGCTCTATGTCAGCTTTGCAGTATTCCATCAGAACCGGCTCTAGTGTTGGGTAAAAGACGTCTCCGACTAGCTGGGTTGCCAGCACCCATCAGCAGGGCTCCTAGCACTTCTCCTCCAGCTTTTCAAAGAAATTCTCGTAGCGCTTCGGGGCGTTCAGCAGGGACATCTCGGCCATCGGACAGGAACCGCCTCTCTGAGGCTCCTAGAATAAAAATAATAACAGGTAATAGTGATAATACGGGAGAGAACAGAAAGAGCATCTTGCTGCGGTGCTGTCGGTGGTTGCTCAAGGTGATATTTAATCAGAAGGAAAGAGAGATCTTCACGAATGAATGGAAAGAAGACTTCTGAGAATCGGGAATACTGCCTGCTGGCTGACTTTGCTTACTGAGATGTGGCTTAGGGCCTTTTCTTATTAATCTCCTGGCTAATGACAAGTCCAGGATTTGTCTGAGGGGGTGATGCATCATTTAGAGAACTCTAATGTCCATCCGGACTCTATGAATTTCAGGTAATACTTTCTATCAAACCATTGCTGAGCAGCAGCTATAATGCTCAGTAGTGCAAAATTAAGAGTGCACGGAGAGGGTATCAAAATTTTGCCACCGACCTTAGTTGACCAGGATGCCGAGTTGCTTAGTTTTGTATATTTTGAAAACAAAGGAGCAGTCCATTCACAGTAATTTCACATTTTCACCTGTTTAATCACTATAAATGACTGACTTACTGTGTGTGCTTTATTCAAGGTTGATATTATGCAGTCCACGTTTTTCTCCATCAGAGAAACGTATGTTCTCTCTTGACCACTCTTAAAGTGAACTTTCAGGTGTTGTATGGTGCTTTGAAGCTGACAGGGAACAAAGTTGCACTAAAAAAAAAAAAATCAAACAGCAGCAAAATTATATTCTGCCAAATGAGTTAAAATTTATCTTTCATTAAATTCAATAACTAACTGCCTGCACAGCAGAAACAGAAATTACCTGTTGCTGCTCTATTTCTGTACAATTAGGGAAAGGGGTACTTTGCTATGTTTACTGGGATTTGATAAAAATCTACAGCAGGAGACAAAAAAATCATATAATATCCAAAAAATCATTACAGAGGAAAAAGAGTCGTAAAGAGGATTGAAATCCATTGGGGTTGCAGTTTTATCAAACTCTCTCTGAGTAGCCCGAGGAGATTAGATCTGCTAATCGCCTTTTACAGCTACCATCTCCGTGTGGAAGGGCAGACGCACCATGCTCTTCTGTCTATAAAATGCTGCTCTTCGCCATCTTTAACGTTGCAAACTCTAAAAATTTTTTTTGTCTAAACATAAGGCCTCCCAACAACAGGCTGCCTGTTCTTAGTTATTTTTCATGAACCTCTTTTCAGTTGACAGAGCCTGAGAAATCTGCAGACCACAGGCTGAAAACCACTGATCAACAAGGCTGTGTGCGATAACTTGTGCCTGCAAATCGCTTCCTTCGGGGACAAGCTCCATTATGCTTTGTAACACTCAACTCGTCTGCTGGCCGAGAGGTAAGAACATTTCAGCATTTCCAGTACTAACTGTCCTCACCACCTTCTCTAAATGACAGCAGGTCCAGGGTCTGCGCCTCGTACAGTAGTATTGAGAACAGCCTCGGTATTAAGCTCTCTGCGAGAGCTGCTGAGATTGACTTCAGCAGGAGTATGACCAAGTCTCAGAGATCCTGGTCTCAGAATTGGTTATTTATTTGCATAACTTTTTGCATACAAGGAACTTAACTGAATCTGGTAGAGCTGCTCACGAATGCACCATTAGCATGTATATTCCCTTTTTGTGAGATTCGGTCTCTTTTTTTGGTAGGCTAACTCGCTCTTTCTCTCAAGATCTGCTACAAAGCATCATCATTTCTCAAACGATTAACAGCAGCAGTAATAAAGAAGCTCTAAAAGTCTTACCTGAAATTTCTTGGCAGGTACCAGAAGAAAGATCTAAAATTTAAAAAGAAAAAAAAAAAGAAAGAAAATAGTGTTAGAAGGTATTTCTCTTGTAAGTGACTGCTACATTGTTAAGCATCTCTAACTACATATCGTCTTCATCAGGTTTTCTATTTCTGAACTTCCTTTGGGGAAACAATTGCAGCGCCAGCTTCTGAGGAGAGGTTGACATGCAGTACCTTCAGCATCTCAAGTTTAACAAACAAAACACAGGACACGCAAACTAGAGCTGAAACTAGCCCAGACTCGATTTTATACTTCCATCAAAAGAACTGTAGAAAATGAAGAAGAAAAGATAATGACCCACCTCCTTCTTTGCTGGATCTACTAGAGCCTGCTCCTTGATTGCGAGATCCACTAGCTCCTGGAATTTTGCTTTAAATTCTCTTATTGCACTGCCCATCGAGCCAGAGAAGCAGCAACTCAATAAGAAGATATAGAGCAACAGCATTTTCGCTCCCAGGAAAGCTATGTTTGATTTATGGCTTTTTAACACCACACGCTGCCTATATATACTCATGTACACCTTGAATATTAAATCGAAGGGAAACTTTTCTCATATAGGAAAAGACACAAGAACATGGTGTGAATTATTATAGGCACTGTGGGATGCCTCAGTGGGGACAGGTTGGGGGTTTCCTTCCCTCTGACATCAAATAAGGGGAAAATACCTTTGTAGATAAGAGATGTCATTTTCTTACACGATATCAAAAACTCATCACAGGAAATGGGAGTATTCCTTGTATAACACACATCTTTATGTGGTTCTATTCTTATTTTTGCATCATGTAGTCAGATAGATGGAGATCTGGAAACCTAAATAGTTCTTACATTCCACTTAGTAATACGACATCCTTTGTTCGATAGGATTTTCTAACATAAGCTGCAGTTCTAGGTGTAGTAAAAAATAATGGCAAATTCTTAGACATGCACAGACCCTAACACCACTTAACCGATTTGACTTCTTTAGCCTTCCTCCTTCACCCTCATTCTTCTGAAATTCAGCATATAATACAGAGCTGGGAAAAGCCCGGGTTTAATTAGCAACAGCCAAATAGTAAAAGCATGGGAGGCATTAATGGCAGAGATTAGCAGTCCTGGCATCAAGTAAAAACCTTTTCCTTCAATGTTAGTGGAAAAAATCTATGTAGTGAAAAATACTGAAGTCTTAATAAATGGCTAAAAACTACTTTCAGATGCCTGGCAAGGGTTTGTGAGAGGGTAACAGTCATTCACTGAAAGGTTACAATTTTCCAGCAAAATCAGACAAGTCACTCAACAATGTGAGAAGAGTCATCTGGTTTTCCATAGCTACCTGCTTGAGAGTCACAGAAACAAAGGAGACCTCGTGCATATCAAATAATTAATTTCTCAATATATAATTTTATGAACAGATCTGTTTAAGCCTTGTTGAAAACACTGCTGAACTAAACTTCTAAACATTTTTTTAATATTAAAATACCTATCCTTGTCCTAAAATTCAGCAAGAGAGGTATAACTAGAGGTTAAGAAAACCCTNAATATTAAAATACCTATCCTTGTCTTAAAATTCAGCAAGAGGTTAAGAAAACCCCTTTGAAAAGATCTTTTGATGTTAACTGAAAAAGCTCCCAAAAAAGCTTTTAACACCAGGCTCATAGACCATCCTGTCATCAGAGCACATCCAAAGGAACACAGGAGGCCTCCCAGCTGAAAGCGTCTGGATCCTGGGAGAGCACGAGGGAAATAACACAACATATACTTACCTTCCTCCATAGAAATCAGCATTTGCCTACTCTTAGAGACAGGATGCTGAGTAAGATGGAATTTGCCTGACCTGGTATGGCCACTCTTTCCTAGAGGGAGAGGGATAAAAAGCATCTGTGATAGGCAGAAGAAAAGCAGATCTTCTGAAAGGTTTCCCTTTCCCACAGTGTGGATACAAAGCAAGCATTTTATTATATTTCACAAATAGCGGTAGTTTTATTAAAAATTTTTAGTATCGAAATTAGCATGTCTATCATATAATATATAATAGAGTATATATTTTATTATATTTAACATGAATTAAAGGAGTCAATGTTTATTCTTCTATATTGGCCAACAATCTAATATTTTTGGGCTGTCACCAGCATCTGAATCACCAACAACGTCTTAGCCGTTTTTGAAATAATGAAAAATTTGGCCCCAAACTGATCACACTCATGGCGACACAACATCCAAGTTTGATTTGGGAGAGTAACAAGATGCACATGATTTTTAATAGCAGAAGACTTTTGTCCATCGTCCATGCATAGAACCATGGCAGTTCTTTGTATCACAGCAACAATGAGTCTTGCAGAATTTGAATAAAGAAAGAGTTGTGACATTACAGGAGGTACGTGGGAGTAGAATGGAAAAAACGTATGAAGGCAACATAGGATAAGTGTCTCCCAGTAACATGCCATTCACCCAACTGCAGCAGAAACAAATGAGATCAATATGTAAGGTTCCATTTCCCATCTGAGTGCAAATATCTTGTCTTCAGACTTTGTGTCCGTACATATGCTGTAGGGTGGAGTGAAATCAGAAACAGTACATAGTTTCCGAATTCTGAAATCAGATGACAGTACATAGGAATTAAAAAAAAATAACCAGGTAAATGAAGATATCACAGTGGTTAAAAAGTGTCAAGGAAGGATGGGCAGTCGGAGGAAAAATACTGATATTGCGAGATAGGCGGTGCAGTGAGTGAAGAGCAGCATCTGAAATGACGGGGTGGACTGCAAAGAAATGAGAAGGAAGACAAAATTTGTTGGATGGGTCAGCTGCTCCTGCGGAGACAGTCGTGTGTCTGTGGCATTCCGCTGGGCCTGACTTGGAGCTCAACTGAGTTTTCAAATCAGGGGATGAGAAAATCTACACACACACCCCCCAATCTCTATAAAGTGGTGTGTTGAGTTACACATAAAAAGCAACTAGGACTAGTGAAGGCTGGCTCTTCTGATTCGTTGGCCTGTAGAACACGTTTGGAAAGAAACATGTGCTGGAGCGGGTCTAGAGGAGGCCACGAAGATGCTCAGGGGGCTGGAGCACCTCTGCTATGGAGACAGGCTGAGAGAGCTGGGGTTGTTCAGCCTGGAGAAGAGAAGGCTGCGGGGAGACCTTATTGCCGCCTTCCAGTGCTTAAAGGGGGGCTGTAGGAAGGATGGGGGCGATCTCTTTAGCAAGGCCTGTTGTGACAGGACAAGGGGTAACGGTTTTAAACTAAAGGAGGGGAGATTTAGACTGGATGTAAAGAAGAAATTTTTTACGCTGAGGGTGGTGAGACCCTGGCCCAGGCTGCCCAGAGAGGTGGTCGATGCCCCGTCCCTGGAGACATCCAAGGTCAGGTTGGACGGGGCTCTGAGCAACCTGCTCTGGTTGAAGATTCAGGGGGGTTGGGCTAGGTGGCCTCTAAAGGTCCCCTCCAACCTAAACCATTCTGTGATTCTATGTTAAAGACAAAGAAGTAAATGGTAGAATAAGACAAAACGTAATATTGATTGCTGTAGCTGGATCATGCCAGAGTGACCAGATATCCTTGTTTGATAAGAGAGTTCATCCTATAAGGAGGCAAGGGTCCTAGGTATCTGGGGTTTAGTACAGCACTGTATCAAACAATAACATATTGGTTAATCTGGAGAAGATGTGAAAGTATTAAGGCAGATGAATAGTTTTCTGGGCTGTGGTAAAAGACTTGTTGAAAAGGAAAGCTATTAGGCTGAAGTAGGTAACTAATGCCTGGCCTCAAGATGTAGTCTCTGTCCTACTGTCATTAACAACATCGTTGACCAGCTGAACGAAGAACTCAGACAATGGAAGAGCTTGGCTTGATTATCTGCGAAAGTGAAGGCTGAGAATATGTGCAGTCTATAAACAGATTGGGAGATAAGAGCAGGAAGAAGATATCTTAGATACAGGACAACGTTCAGACAAATTCAAACAGGGAACACACCAGCCATCAGACGTTTAGACTGGAAATATAAACATTTGTAACCGTTAGTTGTTCTTCTACCAACCGGTTTCTACCAACCCATTCTTCTACCAACTGGTTTGTTCCAACCAGCTTTATAAAGGAGCATTGACAGATTTCTAGAAGGGATGACACAATAATGCATGTTGCAGGAGACTGGAAACAGTGACTCGGGTAGTCCCTTCTGCTCCTCATCCTTTCACGTTCATACTTTCACATTCACAGATTTATATACTCTGAAAGGCTGATAACTGTGCCGAGTGTCAGTCAAAGGAGATAGATCAAAAGTGAAGAAATCATTCCCACTAAACCACCCCCCGGTAGCAAAATCACTGATTTAGAGAATAGATTTCATATTGGTGGGAAAATAGTGTGTGTGAAACAGAGACTCTTACCAGAAACAATGCCAGTAACTACGGCTCCTAGTTGATGACTTTTGGAGAGTATTCCAGAGGTCAAACCAGTTGCAGAGTCAGGACGTGGCCTGTGCATCATCCATAAGCAACGTGAAAAAGCATTGCCATGGAGAAAGCAGCAACGACAGAGACTGATGGCACTGTGCTCCTGAACAACTGAGTTATAAGGAGGCAGCTACAGGACAGCACACAAATGGAGTATAATCTAGTATCACCTCTTTAGAAGAGTTGTATTTGCTTCTGGAAGATAGGTATGACTTTTATCTTTGACTCTGGCAATATTCTTACAGCCTGCTGTGCCAGTAACGTCTCAGTAAGGTGAATACTAGCCTCCTTTCTCAAGATCTGTAGTGGCCATAGCTCAGGTTTTGTGAAACTTTTTGCACCCATACAAAGTAGGATTATCACCAGACTATGACCATAGAGAAAGCCTGAATTGACAGCCACAAAACAACCCGCTGGCTGCCAGCTTAAGATACAGTCCAGGCTTACTTCATCTATCGTTTATATGTTACTCATTTTAATTACAGATGATGCTGAGATTGAGTACACCGGGCTGCTGTTTGCCTCTGTCACCTAACCATGAGCTTGACCTGACACAAGGCTGGCTGCTTAGTTGCCTTCCACAGAAGAAGCACAGCAAGCACTAAAATATGCTGGCAAAGTTATTAATTAATTTTTGAGTTGGCTGAAAGAGTAGGCAGATTAAATTCCCAAGACTGACAGCTTGCCCAGTTAACCTACAGGTGAGCGTGAGAAGGCTCCCGCCTGGAGAGACGCTGCTGGGAAGAGGTGAGGGTGTTCCATGGCATCTGCAGCTGGCGGCCTGGCCCTGCGGTTAGTCCTGGAGGGACTCCTGGTCCTCAGGCGTAGGATAAGAGAGCCCCAGAGAAGGGAGGAAGGGGCAGTGCTCTGGCTTTTTTGTTGTTGTTCTGGTTAGACTTCTTTCTAACTGGAAGATGAAGAGGAGCTATGGAGCAAAGAGGAAGAGTTGCTTCTTGCAATGGGCATGGGAGAAGACTGGTACAAGGGGGCAGAGGAAGCCTTTGGGCCCTAGAAGGAAAAGAACTTGAGCAGCCAAAGGGAGAGATCTTTTCTCCCACCCCCAATGACCTGGAATGTTCCTACCGTCCCCAGAACTGCCTCAAAACTCTGCTACTCCTTTCCAACCCCTTGGTAGACCTCAAAGCATCTAGGAAGTGTTGAGTAACCTCTGATTAAACAGTGCCCAATGGCACTAGCTGTGCAAGAGCTGGAGTCCACAGGCCACGTCTTCTAGATCTGCCGATATACAGCTCTTGACACACTGTTATCCTTACAATGCTCTATTAGGTGATTTCTTAATGCGTCTTTGCACATGAGATCATGATCAACAGCATTATTTGGTGATCTAAAGTTGTGAGAGATTGACTTTCTCATTAGGGAAATAAAGGTCAGTTGCAAAACTCCAGATCTGGCTTAGAATTTCGGACTTACCTAACGTCCAGGATTTTTTCTCAAATTCTTTTCCAGACAGACTGGAATGTTGAAAGTATTTAACAAACTATGCTAAGATCACAAATGTCAGAGAATCAGCAACATTAAGAATTTACGTTTCCACAGGCGCACAGAAAAGGATAAATAATGATTGGGGACTTCACCAGAAGCAGCTGAAGTTTTTTTGTATTGCAGGGAAAGTGGTTATTTCCCCTTTCCCTATTTTCTTCAGAGTAAGAAATAACACATTTTAAAGTGATTCGAACTCCCAGTTCTTCATCCTCGTGAACACTGATAGGAACGGCTCTTGCAGCAGTTTCTGCCATTATATCTGATAACAGACATGCTTATTATCCATTGATTTCCCGTTTAACCCTTTCAGAGGTATTATTATTATATTATTATTTCATGACAGTTTTGTAACTACTTGTTTTGCTACTGCGAGCAGGATCTGTATTAAACTACCTACCAAGTGGTATAAAACATGCACCCTTGCTAAAGGTATTATGTCTGCTTTCATTTTCCCTCTAGTTCCCTCTTATTTTTCTAGGAAAAAACAAATATATCAGACTTAGCACTGTGACTGAGAAAGCGTATAAACCAGGTAGACTTGGTGGCAAAAAAACTGCATGGAATTTCAACTACCTTATTTAGCAATCTCCCTTCGGATACATATAGGAGGCATTTCTGAATGCTTTCTGATTTTGTTCTAATTTAATCAGGAAACGGAGTTTTTCTTCGGGTTCTTTCCAGATTTTAGAAATTGCTGGAGTCGCTCACCTAGAAGCATGGGGTTGCTTTGGCCAGCTGCCTTTGAGCCGTCTGTGGAACAATGGAAGGCGTTTGCATTGAACGTGAAAAGCTGCTGCAATTTATTTTCGCATTTTGGTATGTCCAACAAAATTCACCTTTGTGCATGACAACCGTCAGTCCCCAAGACAGATTTGCAGAAAATTTTGAGCAAATAAAAAGTAGGTTTGGTAATGAAGGTAGTGTTGTTTCTTTACAGCTTCTACTCTATTTCCAACAATTTTTGTAGGCAGGTGTAAAACGCAGGAAGGAATACTACACGCCGTTAAGTAAAACATCTCTACTTAATGAGAGGCCACCTGCTTGGGTTTCACACTCCGTGCATCGGTATGGTTTTTGAGCGATCACTATGACCTGTATTAAATTTCTAAAATAGGAAGGTGAAGCACCAGGGCTAGTGCCCCGCAGCAGCTGCCCTGTGCAAGAGACACTGCTCTCCTTGCGAGGACGTGGCGGAGGGTCCTCACACATTTCATCTCCTCTAACAGCATTTGTCTGTTTGCGCAACGCTTTTTTGAGTCCTGCTAAGATGTTAACCTCAACAATGTCTTACACCACTTAGTTTAGTCATTCTTCCCCTATTTTTCATACGGATTTGAAGGAAAGTTCCCCTCAAATTAAACTAAAACGGAGCAATCCTACAATCAGATATATGACTACACTTTATCCTCTTCCTGCACAGAGCACAAAGAGATTGATGTGGAATTTCTGCACTTTGTATTCTAGATTTCCTACTAAGGAAGGTGAATTATCAGATCACATTACACCTCAGACTTGTAAACCATTTCCTGACTCTCATCTGTTGCTGTCAGAGAGGGATGCATGACACTTACACTACCGACAGCGTCATGGTGAACCACTGCTCACCCACAGCCCCGAGGACTCATGCTGTTGCTGGAAATACTCGAGCACACACCGTTGCTGACAGGACTGGCATTGCTGCAGCCAGCCAGGTAGCTAGGGCAGCTCTGATGATGCCGTGCCACCTTTCTGCATGCCAGTCGTCGATCCCATGCTGGCTCTGATTCAATGGCGCGTAACGGGCAGAATGAGCAGACATCAAAGCCAGCATCGGAAATGTGGTTTCTGAGACAGAAGCACCGAGCTGGATTGCTGCGGGGATCCGCAGATTTGCCTTAAAAGCAGGGCTCAGCAATAAGCCTCACACTCCCCACAACTCAGCGACTCCCAGGTCTGTTCACCACTTAATCAGACTGTCGGAAAAAGGTGGCTTGTCTGTGGGATGATCCTCTGTCACTCGGCTCCTGTCTGATGACAGGGCTGGAGGATTTCTCTTCCAACAGGTAACCCCTCTGCTCTGAGGGCGAGGGCTGGAGCTGGGGCCAGCTGCAGCTTTCCACCGCCATAGCTGCAGTACCAGCACTGCAGGGGCACCGAGTCATGGCGGCAGGCTGGAAACATTCTTCTAAAACCCTCTGAAATCATTATTATTTTACAATTGTTTTCTGTTTTTAATAAAAGCGCTAACAGATTCTGGGGGCAGGCGGAATTGCTGGGTGCTACTGGGGGTCCCCAGGACGGGGCAGCCAGGAGACGTTGGGGAAGAGGAACCGTGGGGATGAGGAGAGGGGGCCATGGGGATGAGATGGACCGCAGGGATGCGGAGAGGGGGCATGGGGATGAGATGG
>VZTV01071089.1:27901-37926 GCA_013400875.1 Anhinga rufa | reverse complement strand
GGTGTCGGATGGGGGGCACCTGCGGGCGGCGATGCGCTTGGGCGGGACGGGACGGGGCGGGACGGGAGGCGCTGGGCGGTTTTGGGGGGGCTTGCGGTTGGTTTCCCGATAGTTTTTCGGCTTTTCGGTTCTCGGGAGTGAAAATCTTGGAAAGCGGCGGGGCTGGGAGAGTCGGGTAACTTCGCGTTCGAGCTGCGTGGCACAGGAAGGCAAAAGCAAGAAGCGAAAACCAAGTGAAACGCCAGAAACCCGTTACTTTTCAGGCGGTATTCCCACCGGCCGCGGGCAAGGCGGGGGAGGCGAGGTCTCACCCCGGGGAACCGCAGCCCCGCTGCCCGCCGGGTGCCGGGGCTCGCTCGCTGCAGGCGCGGGCAGCCACGTTTCCAGCCCCAGCCCCGCGGAGGGCGAGTGCCTGGGGGCGCCTGAGGGAAGAGGGTGGCCCGTCACCTCCCGAAAAGCAAACCTCTGCGGAGAGGAGTTGCTCGGGTTTGTTTTTACACCGAGTTTAGCCAGGCTAGCAGCAGGCACGGTTTTGTTTCTGCGTTCAGGACAGTGGAAGGGAGCTACAAGCTGAGGTTAATGATAAAAAAAAAAATAAGCTCTGGCAAAGGAGCCGGCATCAAGAATTGTTTTACGTGAAGCATAAGCAATATGGAAATTTCTACTAACTAGAGAACCCTGCACCTTTAATTAACCAAATTAATTAAACTTCCTTTTAAGGTTCTTTCCACGAAAAGGCATTTGAAACTCTTTCATTTAAAAACGTGTTTTGCATACGTAGCTTTCTCTTTTGCTTCACCGAGTCTTAGGAGCAATATAGCAAATTGATTCTCTCTCACTGACGGTCCAAATAGAAATGTGAAGACTGCAATGCCCCATGTGCTGTACAATGCACAGACTGAGTTAGAAAGTATTTCCTGTGTGATCTCTTGTCAGTGATGATGACTTTGAGTGTTACTTACGGGAAGTGTGGACCCATGCGGGGCTTTAAGGCTCTCATTCTGTGAACAGAGAACTTTGTATTAGGAGAAACAAACAGGTGGACAAATCCTGCTGGAACTGACTAGTTTCCCTTCTGGCTTCACATCATGCAATTTGAGCTTAACACATCACATCCAGGGAGGTCCAGGTTTTGGACAGGGATTGAGGATCATTTGGATGATTTGCATGTATGAAATAACCCACATTCATGCGTCTCAGTGTCTGGGTTCTTGCTTGCCTCTTGCGATGCATCTTTAATTCAGTTCCACTCAGCTAGTGCTATCCAAGTCAGTATTAATTCGGTGTGTGAAATTTCATGGGATTATCATATCTCTTGGTGTGAGTTAATGGCAAGACAGTAGAACTAAGGGAAAGAAGCAGGCAGCAACTCAAAAGAGTTTTCAGATATTTGACACTAAGCAAATAGTGCGTTCCAAAACAAACACATCGTATATCATGACCAAATGCCATAGTAAGAACACATCGTTGCCAAGATAAGGTTGCAAGTTTTTGTCCCAACTTATGTAATTTGTACATTAATAAAGCTTTTGCATAAATCAGAAATGGTTACATACCATCTATTCTACCACAACACCTGAGACATACGGAAAAAATAAATGACAGGAGTTAAATTTTAACTACAAAATAAAGAGTGGATTTCCTTTTACTCATTTTCTCCTAGACAGGCAGGCATTTTTCCTAAACTAAAAATGTTGAATATGTCATTGCACAGCAATCCATAGGAATTACGAGGTATCTAATGTTCCTGTTCACTGCAGTGAACACTGATTCTGTAACCGTCAGTTTGTGATTAATTCCTGTGCTTTATTGTTCAAAGTATGGTTTAGTTCTCTCAATGCTGTTCTCTTTATTACTTGATCATTCTTATAAAAGCACAACCAAGTTCTTATTGCTTTAAAGATCTACTACATATCTGTGTATATGTATACTGTCTAATACATTTAAACACATATAAGTAAATATTTTTTTAATTTCTTCATTACCAACAGTAAAGAAGGGGTAGTTTGTGGGTTTTAAGAAAGAAATTCTAGGCCTGGTTTGTGTGTTTGAACATGATCAAGTTATATGTGCAAACAGATGTAAAGGAATCTGTTGATGTAATTTATTCCGTAGGGCTCTGAAGAAAAGAACGTACAGATAAGTGCACTATTTTACTTCATAACTTCCTTAATGAACCATTCCTTTTGTGTATTTTCATTCCAGAGGACTAATTTATAAAACCACATTTCCAAGTGTTGTGTCATTATAGGCCCCAAGGAGCTTTCTGCAAAACTGTGGTGGAAGGTTGTGGTCACATATCAGCTGAGATAATTTAACAAATTTAGCCTCCATTTACCTTGAAATTTCCATTGGGAACAAATTCACTGCATGTTGTTCAAAGCTGTCATAAGTAGCGGAATACATAGCGCCGTATGTCAGTGCAATTGTTTATTCTGATGCCCAGAAGTGACCATGAGAGCTTGGGGGGCACGTCAGTGAGTTGTCACTCTTCTGAGTGACAGGTGACAGGAAAATCTATTTCAGATAGTAAGTAAAATTTAGGCCTCTATTCTGAAAAACACCTTGGAAAAAATATTATTAATGTAATGGTAATAAAAATTTATTAAAGCAATGGAAAAGTGTTATTAGGCTATCATTTTTATGTCTGGGTTTGTATGTGTTTGCTTTATGTTGTTATACATTTGGAATGCTTGTTTGTCACTAAATTGGAATAGTAAATCATTGCTTACCTTTTCATGACGAGGTAACGTATCAAATACAAAAAATGTCTGTAAAGCTGTTGAACCGCTGCTACAGTATCTTACGGGGAAGGAACTAGGTTTCACTAAGAATATACCTATATATACCTGCTCTTATATGTTGTCTGAAAAGTAGAACTGAATTAATATCTTCTTTGTAACTTTACTTACACAGTATTGCTGATATAATGGTTTACTCTTTAAGGCACAGAGCATGATTTGGCTATTTGAAAGGTATTTATAATACTCAGCTAAGATTTAGTTATCTGATAAAGCAGGAAAATTTTCAAACACATTATAATATACATCACTGGTATAGTAGGTCCTGAGAATCTTGAAAATAACAGGATATTCTTGTGTATGGAAGTGTCATTTACCTTTTATCATTCTCCTTTTAAATGACTACAAAAAATTTTGTGCTTGCTTAATCTAGCTTTTGATGTCATTTGAGAAGATTTACTTTTCCTGTCTTATCTAGACATTTTTCTGGGAATTGTCTTGGCTAACCAATTTTAAATTGTTGTGTATACCAGGTCACAGTAATTCATTCCTTATGGTTACCTATTTTTTTAGCAACTGGAAGCAAATGTTGGGGTCAGCCTTTCTGTGGAAAAGATACGACTACACATACCCCTCAGTCTTATAAGAAAAGTGGTGGAACAAGTGTTCACAAGATTCCCTCCTTCAGGAATCCCAGGCCAATCCCTCCCACGTCTTCCACAAAGCAGCAGTGAGGATAATTTCATGGCAACTCTACACAAAGCTTGAGTAGTGCCCCTGATGCCACTTGCACATCTTTCCAAGGAGGAGCATTTGCACTCATTGTAAGAAAAAAGAGCACGGAATTTCTGTGTGTAGCAGAGGCATCTCATTACAACATACACAAGTGCCGTCTAGCTATTTTGCATCTCCACACACACATGCTTTGAAAGCTCTGAGGAAAAGACTTTTACTGCCATACAGAAGGGTTAGGAAGGGACCACTTCTTTCAGTGGGAGATTTCAGCAGGAGACAGATAACTGCAGATTATTTACCTCTTATGCAGGTGAGGATGCCTTATAGCACAGTTTAATGCCTTAGCCTCTTTCTGCTAAATGCTGCATAAACACAAGAAAAGGATCTATGCCAGGAACAACTTAGTCTAAGCATAAGATTAGATCACTAGGGTCAGTCAAAAGGAGAAGTACAAGGACTAGTAAATGCACTGCCTGTTGTGATAGGCAGCATCCTTGGTACACGACTAGCGTATTTGCTGCTGAGATTTTGTGAGAAGAATAGCAAAAGAAGGTTTTAAAGGAACTTTTGAAAGAAACAGTTTGGTGTGTCTGTAGAGGTCATTGGGGAGTTTTTGCCTGTGGTCAGGGACAGCATGGAAAAATACAAAGGACGATTGAAAAATTGAAAAAAAAAAGAAAACCCAACATGGCAGAAGCTCTCTCACAGTCAGGCTGGAGAAAATCAAAAGCAGGAAAAAAAAAAAATAGAGAAAAGCAGGAATCAAGGGACTCAATTAAAGTGAAGAAATAGTGCTATTTAGGCAGGAGGCAAAAGCAAGTGGGTTGTGGAAGAATTCAGTCTGGTTGGCAGGCTGATAATAATGAGAGCATGGTAAAGAGCAGAGGAAGGCAGTGTGAGTAAGCAAGGGCTAAGAATGGCTGGGGAATTGCAGAAGACAGCATGAGGATCCTAACAGTGAGGAACAGAGGAAGGAGTTACTGGGAGGGCGTGATGGAGAGAGAGTCATGGAGAAGGCAAAGTTGGGAGTATCAGCATGAGAGTCGTGGCTGCTGGGTAAGGCTGGAAAACCAGGTTGGTGAAGAGGCGGAAATCACCCACAGAGATCCTGGGGGTAATACTGGGACTCTGAAACAGGAAGAAAGAAGTCCACTACACAGGGTGGGCAGATTGAGGAGGCTGGTAGACAATATTGTGGGAGTGGAAGAGGAGAGTCAGATAGGGTCAGTTCAGTACAGCACATGAAATGAAAGGATTAGATCAAGGGTAATGCTGAAAAAGAAAGCGGCATTTCAAATGTGGAAATGCTGATAGTCCAAATCAGTGGTAAAATTACCCAGGGAGGAAAAGACAGGCAGGTTTTCTCCTTAAGCCTGTTTTCAGCTGGTTCCTTTGCTCCACACACGGCAAAGGTTTGCTAATTGGGATTAAACTGGAAGAGCCAGTATTCAGCTTGTTGACCAAAGGTTGAAAGATATGCAGACATGCTCAGTTAAATGTTCCAGAAGTACTTTATGTAACACAGATATAACAGACATAAACTAAGCTCCATATTTATGATGCAAAGCATAGGGAAAATAGTATCTTAAAACTTTCTTCACATGGCTAAAATTTTCGTAATGAGGTACATACTCACTTAGTGGGAATATGACTGTCAGAGCTAAGCCCTGATTTTTAAAGTTAGTAGAGATTACTCCCTTTTTCCCTATTCTGAGAGCTGTGTAATGAGAATTTCACAGATCCTGTGATTAGTGTGGTATCCTTAAGAAGAGTATTGTCCTACTGCTCACAAATAGCCAAAGCATGAAACTGTCTCAACATTCTGGGAGATAGCTTAAATTAGTACTTTAAATGTTCCAAAGACATTGGCATGTCATAACACAGATTTCATAATGTTCTCCAAATGTGAGTCAAGAGAGACAGCCTGATGACTGAACTCTTGCAAGTAAAGGGTTCAGCAGACACTAGGCTACGATTACTCTTAAGTTTCAGAAAGCCCTTGGTAACTAGGAAAATTACTTTAGAATTAAAAAGACATAGTAGGATAAAATTTCCTTTTTTTCTTATTCAATGTGAACTGAGTATAAATGCAAATCACCTTTTGCTTATTCTGTAAAGATACTCTCACCTATTGGCATAAAAATAGGAAAAATGTGTAAAATAGTAAAGCATTCTCATTTCCTGGGAAAAAAGTAAGCCCCACAGACTGGAAGAAAGATACAGGGAGTGCAGTGGGTGCCATCTGGAATAAGTAAGTAACCCTGGGAAGAATTTGTGATGTTTACAAGGCTCGATATTGATAGAAAGAATTCTATCCCTCTGGTATAAAGCCTGCAAATAATCTGCCACAGGGGTGCATAATTCAATAGAAACAGGTTTGATAAACTAGAAGTAACATTCCCCATAGTCACCTTGAAAGAGACATTTAATGTATTATGCAGCTGAGCAGCTTTCTGAAGTACAGCACCTTACTTTGTAGGTAGGCAGACCCATATACCATAAAAATCAGTTTTATGGGAAATGGAATCCACTGTTCTCTTAATAGAAATCAAACACTGCAGTCTAACCACATCATCTCAAGAACCTGTGAAATTTCTAAGACAATGCCTTTTTTTGAGAACATTGCATTTATATTTGATACAGATACAATATATTGAAAATCATTTTAATGAATCCATTCAGATGCAGCTGGGACTGTACAAACGCCCGGAGAACATGTATGTAACAGCAGAAAAAAAAATCTTAAAAGGCTGTAGGCAGAGCAGCCCTGACAACAGTGAACTGAGCAAATGTTATCACCCCACACATGCAGGCAAAAAGATACCAAACAACAGTCTTGCTTAACAAGAGGAAAGAAATTAAGCTTAACATCAGTCACTGTTTGTTTTGGGGATTTCTGGTCAGGTGGGAAGTGGATAGCAGGTATCTGTTTGTAATTTCTGACCTGCTGTTGCTAATGTACATTCCTCCTGGTCCAGATTTATTTTGTTCAGATTCTCAGCTGGTAACCTTTGTAGCTGCTTGGGAGATATGGAGTAGAACTGGGGGGCCGGGGGGGGAAGGAAAAGCACAAAGGAGAAAAAATAGCTCAGAGAAACGTAATAAAAATTTTAAAAATCAAAACAATACCCAGCTACAATTAGGTTCAATATCATACAAATATTTGTAACTTCATCTTTTATAGTAGAATGCTTTCCAAGATAGAAGTGTATTAATTGCACTTCATATTAATGCATATATTTTTTAAACAGAACACAAAAATAACATTTATTGTACTTGTCACAAAGCCACTAATGTTCCATGCTAAAGTGAATGAAGGCCTGAATCCCTATAAAAATAGACTTGGTCTTTTTTAATACAGAAATAAGTAGGTTCCTCTTGAATGTATAATAAGAAAGTAAATGAAAAATAATTTTNTTACCATTTAAAAAGATAAAATTTGTGTTCACCCATTTGTGTTACTGTTATGTTTGTTTGTCTTCTTGGGTCAGTTGTATTGTTCTGAGTATTAACACAACCTTTCTCCTAAATACTAGTGTTCTGAGGGGAGCTGAAAGGTATATTTATTGCAGTTTGATGTCCTATTTTTTGTATCACTAATAAAGTTATATTTATAATATTCAATAATTTTGAGTAAGATTATTTCTTGTTTAAGTGCCCTTTTTTTTTTTTACCAAAGAAAGAGGCAATGTGAAAATACTCTTGGATTTATACTGTTTCTGTTTTTTGCTGTAGTATATAATGGCTTTGGGGAACTAATTCTGAATTTCTGACATATAAGTAGATATATAGATTAGGTACAGCTATCGTGTAATAGCTTTGTCAGATATTAGGAAAGTCTTATTAGATAATGCCTCAGAGTTTTCCTCAGAAAAAGGAACAAATATCTGGAATTAACACATCCTGTAGGTACATGAGCCTGCAGTATAGGTGAAGTAAGGATATGAAACCTACAGTGTAAGACTGACTCACAAACATTTTCCAATTTTAAGATTTAAAAAAAAATTATCCATCATCAATTGTGCTCAGTGTAGCAATCTCTAAAAAGGTTGTTCACCAAAACTCTGGGGAAGAAATGGATTAGGGCAATTGTATTGTTCAACCATTTAAATGTCCTGGAAAATTCAGGTATTATTCATTTGGTTTTGCAAAAGTTAGAGGGTCTTATATATTCGAAAATTCTTCAAAAAAGTCTGAGGTCAAAAGTGTCAAATACTATCCTTTCCTCAAAATGTTCACTGCTAGCTGAACAGACTTTTTTTTTTTATGAAGCACACCTTTAGAAAAATCACCGCCAGTTCCAGCATGAAGAACTCAAAACACCTTGGTTCTCCCCCAAGGCGAAAGTCACTGGCCTTAGAGATGTTACAGCATTTCCTTGCATCTTAGTTTCAATCAAGTGGGAATAAAGGAATGAACTTATTTGTAAAGCACTTCGAGGTACGTCAGTGAGAAATCACTGGAAGAGCTCCACATGACAGGTAGTCCCATTCCGCAAGACTGTGGAAGGAAAATACATCCTGTGTACTTCTCCATGGCATCTAATGTGTTCTGACTTCTGAGAAAGTTTTAACTTGTATCTCAAAGAATCAGCTTCTGAGATTTTTGACAGAAAGCTTTCTATTTTATATGTGTATTATATACACTTTCCTAACGTGGATTGCAACTATCTTTATTAATTGTTTATGCATATATTTCTCTTTTAAATGTTACTACCATCGGATTTAAGGAGCATTCTAGGAAACTATAGTTGTTACCACTTACTGACGTAATTACTATGTATGATTAAGCTTGTTCATCCTATAAAACTGATTTTTTTTTTTTTCTTCCGGAGGGTATGTCTATGTTTCTGTGTTACTCATCTGTAATGCAAGTTGACAAGCAATGTAATTGAAAGAAAGGAAAATGAGAGGACGCTTTCTTGGCAGACACAGGATGTATTGAAATTATTTTGGTAAGAGATTTGTTACGTGTTTCTCAGGTAGGATCAAAAGAAGGCAGCCAGCTTGGCTGCATGGAGTTTGGAGTCTGTGCAAGGAGGACACAATAACTCCCAGTTATTCCTCTCAATTCCTCCAATAGCCACATAATGAAAGTTTTCCAATATCTTTTTCGGAAAAGCTTTTAAAATGCTCTGAATGAGGTAAGTGAATGGCTCGTGGAATTAGTAATGGGATACAGAGCTTTCTCCCTCAGGTCACTGGTTCATATTCAGTAAAAGACAGTAATTAGGACAAATCCTGCTCTAAGTTATAACGTTTCTGCTAGAGTAAATGATTGCCCATTAATCTCTGAACTGTTATCTGGTATCTGGTCAGTAGGCAATGTAAATGAGTGAATGCAGCCTGTCTGTTTTAATAAGTTTGGTAACACATACAGCTGTGGGAAGGGGGAAGAGAAATAACATGAAGGAGGTCAGCATGCCCCATACATCTGTTGAGTCACACTCCCTCCCATTTACAGCCATCTTCCTCTGGTGTGAAGCTCAAAAAAAAACAAGGGAGAAACTCACCCCCAAGGAATCCCACAAGCACAAACAGACAGGCTGGTGCATTTAGCATCTCATTGCCCCTATTCTAGCTCATCTATGGTACTAGTGACAGTACTTAAACACAATAGCATTTTTAAAAACAAAATGTGCTAAACGTTTTCCTGCTGATTTTTGCTCCTTACTCTGTAGGTAGGAATGAAATGAATCCTACATGATTAATCCTACCTACATGCTTGCAGAAGCCTTAGGCAACCATCACAGTTGGACTAATTTTATCATGTTGCAATTGCCTGTTCATCTATGGCTGTGAGAATACTTTATAACTGTGATAAATGATTGACTTAATTTTGAATATGTCACATATATACACAGATAGTTATATATAAAGATGGTGGTTTTATTGTTCTATGCCATTCTGTCTTTTTTCATCAAAATTCCCTTCTTCCATAACAGTTAAAAGATATTAATTGCCTAAAGTTAGAGACTAAAATTGAGTTATTACATAAAAATGGATATGAAATATAGTTGAAATGTATATAATTTACATAAAGAGTATTGTTCTGATTTCATTTCTCTTTGCACCATTTTTATGCTGTGCTTTCTTGAATTATTGCTATGGCTTGAATTGAGCTGTGAGCTGTACATTGTCAGCCTTACTGGGATGTACTGTATAAATTATATAAGTCTATTAACATATACGCATCAGAATAGCTGTTAAAATTAGAAGTACTAACATAACTGAAGAACAGACAAGAAAAGGAGTTAGGTAAAGGAGTTTGGTGGGCAAGGACAAAACAAAATTTTGAAGTAAAGCATGCTGGTTTTATTCGGACTTCTTAGTAATATTCACTGCTGTCATTCTCTCTGCAATATTCTTCCCAGATACAGCAAAACAATTAATAAAGAAAATATTCAGGAAAGATAATAAAGTCTCAAAGTGCCTGTTTGTTCTGCTACCTCTAACACACCCTTTTCTGAACTAATCTTCTTAATTAATCAAACAAAAATACAGCTATGTACAGATGTCCTGCAGTGCTCATCTACCCAGAAAAATTGAG
>VZTV01071089.1:0-27477 GCA_013400875.1 Anhinga rufa | reverse complement strand
GGGTGAAAGGCAGTGCTGTTTCTTCACCTGTGTCTGAGGAGGTAACACAGCTGGCAAAGGCACTCACTGCAAGTGGCAGCTCTGCCACCCCTCTTTTACAAAAGCAGCATCTTCAGCAGCATCTCCTTCAGTTCTGCACATCACAAACTTGCATGAGTTTCTGCAAGCATGACCCTGCCATGGCTTATGCTGCTTGGCCATAAATAGTGTTGTACATGCAGCCCCAAACACACCTATTCACCGACCTTGCAAAAAGGGTTGGCTGATGCTGTCTCCGTTCTGAACTGTATTTGCCGAGCCTCTTTGATGTGGACTTGCTGTTGCTGTAGCATTCACAGGCTGAGTGCACGCTAATGATGTGGTGCTGTCTGTGACTAATTGCTAGTCCTGGCTGAAAGCATTCAGTTTTCAGTGCTCTCCTTGTCCTCTCTTTGCCATCTTTCAAAAAAGCGTAAAATTCATTAGTAAAAATAGTATATGGCTCTCCCCTCAACCTCTCTGCTTCAAATTCTTGAAGGAGGGTGAAGCTTATGCTGAAAAGACCCAGGTAACTGTAAATTCAGAAGACAATTTTATCATTTAGGTAGTGTTGTAAGAGACAGAAAAGATATACATAATCAAATTCATGTCCTACAAGCATGAACACCCTCTGATCTTTTTGTCCTGAAGCAGTTCCAAAATTTTTTTCCTACTGTGACAAAAAAAAAAAATCACTTACACTCTCTAGCCTTTGAGAAAGGATTTTCAGGAAACCAGTCTTCCCTGACTACTAAAACCATAGGACTTGTTACAATAATTGCAAAAGCACAGAGATAGTAGTACATGATGTAGGAATATGTTATTCATTCATGTGTGTATAAAACTCCACATGTACACACTAACTAGGATACCATTAAATCATGGAGCTTGGAAGGACTTAAGCTAATCCCCTCCCTTCCTTACACAGGCTCAGGAAAGCCAGCATCATCCCTGACTGACGTTTACCTCCCCAGCTTCAGAGGTCTCCAAGACTTTGGATTTTTTCCCAGATGCTCCACACCGTCTATTCAAGTGATCAGCTAACCTTACCTTTAGGAATTTTCCCTTAATGTATAACTTGATTCTTCTTTCCTGCAATGTTAAGCCTCTGTTCTTCCATACCCCAATGGGACATGGAGAACAGGCTGGTCCTTGTTTGCAGCTGCCTTTTACCTTTCAGAAGGCTGTCACCATGTCTTCCTTTCTCCAGGTTAAACCACTGCGCAGTCTTTCCCTGGCCCTGTTTCCAGATACCTCATTGTTACCCCGTCCCTTTCCAGGTCACTCCAGTAGGTCCATGTCTCTCTCGATATGGTGCCACCGCTAGACAAGGCATTTGTTCTGAGTCCTCGCCGCCTCTGAGGAGAGCAGGAGAGTGACGTCGCCTGTCGCGCAGGATACATTCCTGCTTACAGATCTTCATCTAATGTCTGCCTTTTTCACAACAGCATGGTACTGTTGACTCATATTCAGTTCATGACTGATGACTAGCTCTGGATCTTTTTTCTGCAAACCACCACCTAAACCAGATTATAGGATAAACTTGCTGTAATGTTAGAAGAAAAAAAAAACTTCCAACCTGTTGAGTTTTGAGGACATGCAGTTCATGTCCCCAAAATTCAAACAGATGTTTGGCCATTGCAAGGAAGGGAAGAGCAGAGAGGAGAGTTGGACCAGTTCTCTTAGCGGCACAGAAATTTTTCTGGAAAAACAAGCTTGTGGAACTGGAGACAGAGGACACCTGGGTTTGCAGATTACTTAAGATGCAATATTTTCTTCAGCATAACTTGATACAATATTGCATTTATTTTTTTTAAAAGAGTGATTTTACCCTCATTTTAGACATGTCCTTTCCTGTGCCCCAGCTACACAGTTTTACTATTTGTTTTATTTAGGCAATAGCAATACCATGGCTGTATGGTAAGTTGATCCAGTTTGCTAATCTGCTTGAAAATTAAACAAGCAATAAAACTATTAGTAGTTCTTGCCTTGCAGTCACTCAGTTGCTAGCACCGATGCAAAAAAGAGGTGGTCCAGGGCTTGGGTTGGGCGGGTGACACCATCTTCTATCAGCAGCAATGTGTCTTAGAGCATTTTAGGCCAACTGTGAAACTGCTCCTTTTCTGAAGGGGGAGCAGCAGGTTTCTGGAGGGGACACAGTTGCATTTAATGAAGTGAAACCCTTATCTGCAAAAATTGCCAACAGAACCTCACTGCAAATTTAAATTTTAAAAACACTGGAAAACTTGGCACTCTCTGACTGCAGAGCATGCGCAGGACTGAGTGACTTTTCCTACAGTTCCAGAGCTGACCTTATTGTCTCTCTTCCTTCTTGTCTTAATGGTGTTTAAATACAGAATCATAGGATCGTTTAGGTTGGAAAAGACCTTTAAGACCATCAAGTCCAACTGGTAACCTAACACTGATAAGTCCACCACTAAACCATGTCTCTAAGCACCACATCTACACATCTTTTAAATACCTCCAGGGGTGGGGACTCCACCACCATTCTGGGCAGCCTGTTCCAATGCTTGATAACCCTTTTGGTGAAAAAATTTTTCTTAATGTCCAATCTAAACCTCCCCTGATGCAGCTTGAAACCATTTCCTCTTATTCTATTGCTTGTAACCTGGGAGAAGAGACCAACCCCCCCTCACCACAGCCTCCTTTCAGGCAGCTGCAGAGAGCGATAAGGTCTCCCCTCAGCTTCCTCTTCTCCAGGCTGAGCCCCCCCAGCTCCCTCAGCCGCTCTCCATCAGACCTGCTCTCCAGACCCTTCCCCAGCTCCGCTGCCCTTCTCTGGACACGCTCCAGCACCTCCATGTCCTTCTTGTCCCGAGGGGCCCAAACCTGACCCCAGGATTCGAGGTGCGGCCTCACCAGTGCCGAGCACAGGGGCACCATCCCTGCCCGGCTCCTGCTGGCCACACCACCCCTGACACAAGCCAGGGCGCTGCTGGCCCCCTTGGCCACCTGGGCACGCTGCTGGCTCATGCCCAGCCGCTGTCAGCCAGCACCCCCAGGCCCTTCTCCACCAGGCAGCTTTCCAGCCACTCTTCCCCAAGCCTGGAGCGCTGCCTGGGGTTGGTGTGACCCAAGGGCAGGACCCGGCACTTGACCTCGTTAAACCTCATACAGTTGACCCCTCCCATCGATCCAGCCTGTCCAGGTCCCTCTGCAGAGACTTCCTACCCTCAAGCAGATCAACCATCTGCAAATTTACTGAGGGCACACTCGATCCCCTCATCCAGATCACTGATAAGGATATTAAACAGAACTGGCCTCAAAACTGAGCCCTGGGGAACCCCACTAGTGACTGGCCACAAACTGGCTTTAACTCCACTCAGCACAGCTCTTTGGGCCTGGCCATCCAGCCATTTTTTACCCAGTGAGAAGTTCACTGGAAGAGTACATGATTAGCTGCACTTCCTTAATCTTCAAATGTAAGCTTTTGTTCAGAAACCTCAGTGAATTCAGCTCACAAGACGTATCTTAGACTTAATAATAACTCTTTTCCAGAAGAAAGTTGGTGTAAGTTTCTGTAACATCGTTTTAGTGCTTATTTCTCTTGTAGGCCTGAGAGCATGAAACAGTCAAATTACAGCTAGGGTTTCTATATGATCTTTTGCTGATAACTTTAAAGGTGACTTTGAACAGCAAGAATGATCTGTGCACAGGTGCTTTAAATAATATCTATTACTTAAGGAATTATATATATTTATTAACTGATTA
The DNA here is from genome assembly GCA_013400875.1 of Anhinga rufa. NCBI lineage: Eukaryota > Metazoa > Chordata > Aves > Suliformes > Anhingidae > Anhinga > Anhinga rufa. The sequence goes on along the minus strand of VZTV01071089.1, from coordinate 23,727 downwards.
AAATGCCTTCTTGGAACTACAGGGCAATGGCTAATGATCAACTAACACTACATTCAATTCTGCAGAAGCTTTGGTATGTATCTGCAGAAGAAAACATTGCACTTATTAATTTTTGTCCAGCTAGAGTCCTGCCTGAGAAGAGAAAAGGAATAAGGAAAGGGACCTCAGGCATCTGAAGTACTGGAGGATGACGGCAGAATGGCTTGTGTCATCTTTTCTCTAACATGTTTCTGGCAGTAAATGGGAGTTGGACACACAGAGAGAGTTGAAATAACCCCCAATAACCAATTCAAGGAACCTGAGTAATGGTGTCTGTCTCCCCCTTGCAGCCCAGCAGCAGTGGTCAGACACTCCTGACACTCATGCCAGTTGGAAACCTGATGGTGAGAGGGGACAGGCAGAAGCAGCCACACTCTCCAACAGCTTCTCTTCTTCTTCCTCATTCCCTATGGAAAATTCCCTAAGTGCACCAGCAGGTTTTGAATAACTGATCTATAAAACTAAACAGCCCCTTGTGGCTGGACACTTTCTACAATCATATTCCTCCAGCTGACCATCTGACACTTTTGCATATCCGATGTGCATTAGAAATGGCTTTTTACCCACTCTGTGCAAAACTCTCTGCTGTAACTCTTGTTACTCTGGCTTAGCCATATGGCAAGAAAGGAAAGTCTAATTACTAATATGCTTTATTCATGAAATAAGAAAAGATTTGTGCTATTTTGCTAATTATTTGGTTTTATAGCAGTAAATGCAGAGAAGAGATTTGTAGAGTCTAGAGTTACTGCCAGCCAAAGGTTCCTTCCCCACAGGGAAATGAGAAGGCGATGCAACTGGAGAGCGCAGTGTTGCTGGTTTATGCTTTATGCTCTTAGGCAAAACAGCCTAATCAGAAGATGTTTTGCATTGTGCAGCTGACACTATTTCCATGGCTGTTTCTCAGCTGAGGACCACACAACAAAACACTCAAGTCCTTCGTGCTTTTGAAGTGAGCTTAATAAGTATTCAGTCAGGGCTTTGGTGGGCATAGCCCCCGCTTAGGAGCTCTGCAGCTATGAGACAGTGTAGAGGAGATTATTTTGTGTAACCCATGCTATAATTGCTTCTGTGCAGACCCCTTGTCTGAAGAACAGCAAAGTACTGTGGGTAGGGTAGCATCACTAAAAAAATGACTGATTCCTGCAGGACTGGCTCAGGACAAAAGCAAACAGGGAACATTTGTGGGCTTGGTCTGCTAAGAGCAGTTTCACACCCTTTGAGACCCCAAGGAAACAAGCCAGAACTGAATCTCCCATTGCTTCGAGAGCTCAGGGTATGCTTTGTCCCCAGGCCGCAATCTGCAATTTCAATTTGGGAAAATCTAATGGAGGAAGTATTTTTTGTACAACTTATCTGAACCGATTTCCCGACAATAACTATTGTTCACTCTAGCAACTTGACATAATATAATTTATTTTGTGAAAAATAAATTTAATTTGCAGCCCATAACTGTAGTGAGATATACTGTGGTTTTATTAGCAAGAGTAGATGGATTTTTTCATTGTTTTGAAAGAAATCAACATGATTCTATTTGCAGAATGCATTAAAAACTCATCTTGAAACCCTTGAGATGGTATTGCATCAGTTGATTTCAGTTCTTAACAACTTTAGCTGACTTATAGGATGCTGCAGCTTCCATATGCTGAAAAAAAAGTTAATATCCCTTTATTTGCTGTGAAAACTGCCCCCATGATTCAGTAATATCAAGAAATCTTGACATGCCCTGCTTACGCTTTGCCAACTGAGGTGGTAAGATCCTGCTTCGAGATGGGAGAAACAGAGAGTGATTTATTTTTTCATTTATGACCTTTATAATGAATCTCTTTGTTGTGTCTTTTGTTGAAATAATCCATCTGTGGATCATTCTGAGCAAGTTAAATAAGATGATTTGTTAATTGGGGTAATGTGGTTTTGGTGTCTGACAATCTGAGGACTAAAGCTGTGCAGAAGGAAAAATCCAGAAAAGTGAAAAAACCAAAAATGTCAGCATATATACTTGCAGCGGAGCTTATACTGTATTGTGAATGTTTATTTTCATCTTTCAGTTGCTACAGAAATTTTCCTCCATCACTGCTGTGCACTACTTAAACTAAACTTAATCTCACCTACTTTTGCCCATATGCAGCCTCCAGCGCACGCCTTCTTTATTTATTCTATGTTTCCCTTATTACTGATTTTATCTGTATTTTTGAATCACAATTACAATTCTGCAGAAAAAGCAGGGTAGTTTTTTCCCCTACGACCATTAATAACTCCTGTTGCTTTTCATCCTCCTTGTTTGGGAAGATGCAGCAAATTGTTGAACTTCCAGTGACTGGTTTTACCTTTATCTCTTATCCAAGCCTAGGTACCTACTGGTGAACTGGCATTCATAAGCACGATATAGGCAGTACAAGCCTTGAAGGAGATAGCACTGCACAAGAAAGTAAAATCTCCTACACCTATCAGCAAAGGCAATATCTGCTCCTCTAAATGCATGACAAGAGGAGACAGAGGCACGATGAAAAGAAATATTACAAGTTTCCTTTTCAAGCATTGCTTTGGTAACATGGTTTAGCATAAGTGCTGGGAAGAAGGGGACTGTCCCAGAAAAAATCCTTCCCATCGTACTCCTTAGTGGTTGTCCTCTCATGAATGCCATTTCTTTCCTTGGAAGTTTTGTCACACAGGACTTCCTGAAACAGCTTGTTCAGAAATGGTGTTTTTCACCGCGGGCTCAGGCTGGCTCAGCCTGCAGTTATTTCCTCTCCGTGATAGCAGCTGTCTATTTCCTGATTTACACAGCACTTACCACAATTCATGATTGAGGGGTGGGGAGAAGCAAGGTGTTATTATTAGCTATTGCCTTGAAAAGCCACTGCTTTATGTCCTGACCCCTCCACAAATCCAGAGAAGTGACTTCATTCCCAAGATACAAAAATGACGTATTTTTTTTCTAAGGCATGAAAGCAGAGACAGGCTTGCTTTCTTTCATACATATAACAGTATAAATAAGAGCAAGGCTCTCAAGATTACGAAGAACAAAACAGATCATACCTCTAATTGCGCAAATTAGAAACCTAACAAAGTATTCCTTATTCTTATCTGTAAACAATGGGACTTTTCCTCATGTAAAGCAATGAGATGAGTTTAACATTAACTTTTATCTAGCAGTACAGAGCTGCTGTACAGCAAACGTGAATGTCAGCAGGACCTATTAAGCAGTACTTTGAATTCCTTGTTTCCCCACCACTGCATGATTCAGGGCTGCCCTAATCCACCTCCCAGAGCAACCAGGACTTTGCTTTGTGTCCTTCTTAAGCACCAACTCTCCAGATGTGACAGGAGCAAAGCACTCACTATGCCACTAGGAGATCTTGAATATGAGTGATGATTAAATCTTGACTTTTATTTGCAAGTAAGCAAGCTAGAACATGGCTTAGCAGGAAAGGAAACAAGCTGTGCTCAGGTGGGCAACATACCAGGTGATACCAGGGAAGATGCTTCAGCAGGAATAGTGACATCAACCAGTCCCGCCTCACCCTCTAAGTTGGACCAAACCAACCCCATGATTGTGTTACAACAGATCAACTAGTTTCAAGTCTCACTCAGTCCAGGTTTTCCTCCTACATTCCTTTGTCTATGTTCATGCATTTCTACTGGCACAAAAATTACTCAGCACAAAAATTACTTGCTGCATAATATCAACTCTTGTCAAAAACACTGCACCATGGGGAGGATCCTGACCCATAGGCAGAACCTGCCTGAAGGAAGAATTTGGGACTTGCCTGTGCCAGCCATGGCTAGCCACACACCCCTGAGTACCCCTCTCTTTTTTAGTCCTTAGTATTCACTGAAAATAAGTTCAAAAAGAGACAGACCTTAAAGGCAGGAAGCATGACCTGAACTTTATTCTAACATGCCACATGTCACATACCTTGCTCCCAACCTGTGAATGGTTGCGGAGAAGAACAATCTTTCGGAGAAGACTGTTGGTCCTCTTAACTGTTAGGCTGGGCAAAGCATGCTGCACTCTTGCACTTGCTGGTAGAGGAAAAAAGTTACACTGGAGAAGACAACTTATATGCAGGAAAGAGCAGACACCAAAGGAGCATGTTTGGACATTTTCTTACCCCAAGTCCTGGCCTTCTTGCAAAGGGGGCCTCTTTGGCCTAAACCCATGCTTTGGCATAGAAATCTTGTCCCAGTTTTTATCATTCAGTACATGAAAAGTGATGTGGAAAAATTAGACAAGAGATAAACATGCAAAGTATTCTTTGGTGTAACATGTTTTTATGTAAGCTAGCTCTCAGCTGAAAATAATTACTTGATTAGCCTCTATTAATACACTACTGTCTTTAGAAGCTTCCTTCCACTTCACAGGGCATGTCACAAGAAAGCATATACTAAACATTCATTGCACTGCCACCCTGAATTAGACCTGTGCTATCTCCCTTTTTGTAGACAGTGGAGATGAGCCAAGATGAATGAGCAGTGAAGAGCAATCCTGAGAAGAGAATCTAGATGTCTGATGGCAAACTCCAGTTCTGGGCTCTAAACAGTCAATAATGCTGTTGCTTACATGAATGTTTAAAATACTCATTCTGTGCACCTAGGAGAGACCCTGACAAGTTTGCAGAAATACAAAATTGCTCACAATGCTATCCAAACCATATCTACTCTTAAAAGTAGATGACTGACAGACCGTAACCTACTATTTCTGGGTGAGGTGAAGGCTTCCACCAACATTTTGCTGCAGTACATAAACAATCCTCAACTGAGAGTTAGATACATTAGTTTTGTATTTTCTGTGAAGGTCATAATAAAGTGCCCTCTTAAAAGCTTTCACTTTGTACATAGCAACAGACTGCCATTCAGAATAAAAAAAAATCCTTGAACTGTATTTTGTTTATAATGCAGTATGAATTCCTAGTGAATGAGGAGGGGGAAGTAGCCTTGCTAACAATCAAAATAGACAAACTGTCTCTCAGTGGGAATTATTGTTGGCCATGTTCAAGAAGCAGTAGGGATCTTGGGCCTCTAAAGCCAAGGAGCAGATATTGTTCATAACACATCTTAAAGCAGGAAGCAGTGCTCAGAAGTGTTATATGCCGACATGCCACGCACTGAAGCTACTTAGCAGCTTAGAGAGGCAGGGACAAACTTAATGTGATAGAAAGTTCAGATACATGGAGGTCTGTTGAGAGTAAAAGGACCCTTCAGCCTTGTGCTCTTCCTGGAATGGACTTGAGAAGCACAGATGACTAAATCCTTGCCACCTCTGGCTGCTGTGACTTGTCAAAACACTGAAACAAAACTTGCAGGTCTTGGGGACTGAGTATGAATTTTACTGCATAAATAAATCCATCAGTGCAGTATAATCTAGTTCAATACTTTTTCACACCAATACCTACTGTCTGAAACACAAGCGAACCATGGCTGTAAAGGTATTAGAAGTTAATCTTTAAAAAAAACAACAACTTTCTATGAGTGGTCCTTCACATGTGAACGGTTGTGATCCAATGTAACAATATTCTGGCACCGTCATCTGAGGTGGGTTAAAGATAGATAGTCAAAGATGAATAAAAGGAGACTATTCATGTCAACACTGCAGCAAGGTGCCTATGCAAAAAGTGATCAGCTGCGCAATGGAACAAGCTGCAGACGCGAACAGAGAAATGCTTAGCCGGTCTAGCATCAGGCAGGAAATTTGCTGCTGTCTCTTTGGGCTTGACTTGTCCAAACATGCACAACCGTAGCATTGCCAACCTCTCTGAAATGCCCCATGGCAAGACCCACAGCAGAGGAGCCTGGGTCCTCCCTGTGTGCTTTGTCACACCTGCCAGCCTCACGAGGATCTCTCAGCTATCCCAGGGTATTTCAAATGGCATTAGTTGTCTGTGTTCAGGTAGCTGACTCATGCATGTCCTTTACATCTGTCAGTACTGAGGCATGACATTTGTCATTAAAAAATTTTGGACTGGACTCACACATGCTGTAGTGTTTGCCGTGCTAGGAAATCCAATGGGAATTTTTAAATGGTTGCATATGGAAAGAATATGACTTAATTAGAACAATGTATTTTCAAAATAAGTGCTTCTAACAGGTGAGAACATGGCTTTCAGAATATATACATGTACATATGTGTATATATATGAACAATACATTGAATTGGCTTATACAAATTTTTGTTATCTGACAACATAGTTGTGCCTCAAGGAAAGATCTCTAATGTCATCCCATCAGCAACAGAAAGAGCAGACCCTTCCTTCCTCCAGCCTCCTGACCCTGTTCCCAAATAGCCTCCCCATGGCAGCTGGCTCCCTCTTGGCTGGTGGAGGTATCTGCATACACAAGTAGCCTGGCTGCACAAGAGCACCTCCTGCACGTGCTGGTGGGCTCACTGACTGCTGCCTCACAAGAGGAGAAGGGGTCAATGCCTGCCTGCTCTTTCCCAGCAGGTCTTTTGGGCTCATTTGGGTCTTCTCTCCCCCACTACCAAGCTTCCTTGTGCACTGTTGAGAAGCATATTTCTGAGATATGGATTGAGACTGGACAATAAGTTAAAAAAATACTCAAGGCTTGAAAGAGGAAGGTGTACAGGAGACATGAGAGATGATATGATTGTGTCCATCTCTTTTCCATAGTACATCCAGAGCAAAAGTAGGCTCACACATACTTCTATAGTGGTGGGAGACCACCACAGAAGCCATACAGTAGCTTACAGTATGTCTTACAGTAACTTACAGTAGCTTGTCCATGATGTGTGAACATCAGAACACTGACCTAGGCTGAAATTGCCCAGCCTCACCTGTAAGGCAGAGATGTACAGAATCTAACAGAGATACAACACAAATATTCTGGTTTTATGGCTTTTTGGTGGCACTTGCTGAAAATGTCATATAGTCCTTAAAGGCAATTCTATCCTCAGTTCATTTATAATCCCATTTATTTCGGGAGAATCACTTCCAGTCACAACAATGTAAACTCCAAAGCAGTATGAACTCTTGCCTATGTATCAGTTTCTTCATAAGTGTATTGTGGACCAAAGTCAAAGTCACTTACAGTGCTTATTCTGGGACGGTCAAAAGGCATGTACAAAATGTATAGCTCTCGGTTTCTAAAAGAATAATGGAATTGGGCACAAAAAGTGCACTTTTCCATGCAGCTTAGGTATGTCAATAACTCCCTTTGCAATAGCTTGTAAACCTCACCAGCGCATACACTGTTTATTTCGTAACCTGTAAGAAGACCACTGTGACCACTGCTCACTGGTGCAGGACCAGTATTTGTTCTTGCAAATAATTAATCTCCTCTCCCTGTTTGGAACATTATAAACTATTCTGATACTTCTGCCTGGTGTTGCTAGAGAAGAAAAGGTGATATCACCTTGGGTCCTTTAACAAGCAATCATTTCCTCACTTGCAAACCCAGTCTGAATCCAATGCATAATTTTCGTATCAGGTTATGTGATCTTAACTGGGGAAAATGTACCTTCTACATATAATGAATTACACATAAAACCACTGTACATCTCCTAAGGGAAAGATGGCATTTTAACAACCTCACAAATTCGTGTTACACATTGCTACCACAGCCACCTTCTGCTCTCCTCCAAGGCTGTAGTTGTGTCCAAGCCTAGTGAAGTGCCCACCTGCTCAGTGCTAAATAGAAAGCTCCGTAGGACCATCATTCCCTGTTAGCTAACGCACAATATTGGTGTGCTGGGTCAATGTCAGTGTTTCTTTGTTCCTTTTTCACTGCAACACTGTGCTTCCCATTGTCTCCCCAAATCCCTCTGTAACACTAGGCAGCTACAATTGTATGTTAATAGACAGTTTCACCGTGAGGTCCGTTATAGGAAGCTAGTGAGGTTTTAAACACAAAAACATTTTAAAAAAAATAAATCTACTTTCAGTAGGTGTGCCTGCTCACACAGGGGGGTTGGACAAGATGATCTCTCGAGGTCCCTTCCAGCCCCTGCCGTTCTGTGACTCTGTGATTCTGACAAGGCAGCCGTCTATGATGCAAAAAGATAATGGGACAAGGAATGAAAGGGAAACCTTTTAAATGTGTAATAGTGATCACAGAGATCTGTCAAGCAAGCTAAGGTAAATTGATGGACAGCACTGGGTGGCTTGCTATCAACTTTCCTCAAAACTTAGTGGATCTAAAATGGAGAAACAAAGTAAGTTTGACACTTGAAAATATAATTTCAGCTATTCCTTTATTCCAATACCATGGTGATAAGTAAAGTATTAAAGGATTACTGTATAAAGGTGGGGGAAGAGTCAAAATGCCTCTCCCTATCGTTCTCTTACCTACATTTCAAAAATACAGAAGGAAGAAATTATTAAAATGTGTAAGTTAAAAAACAAAGCTACGCAGACAATACTAGCTGAGATTTTGTGAAACACAGGGGAAATAACAAACCAATTTCTAACCTAGAATCTAAATTGACTCTTCCTATAGTCCCTAGGTACCTTTTTACAGGACTCTGAAGATTAAACTTTTAGAATTAAGGATCTGCTAAGAAACTGCAGATAGCAGTAAACTTACTCACCCTGACGAGAGGGAAACACACGTGGTCCAGCATTTCCCAATCTGCAGGGAAGAGATCCTTGCAGCCAAACAGCTTGTTTATTGTGTGACTGGTATCATCAATCCTGCAGCTGATTATGAGGCATGTGGACAGGTCTTTAAAGAAACTGGGGGAGAGAAGAGAGACTGCAGAACATCCTGGTCTAAAGAACAGCACAATGAAGGAATATATTGAAACATTTTTACATTAAAGCATTGGGAATATAAAATCCAGAGCACTGTTGTAGCCCCCACTGAAACACCTGCAGTTGGTTAGTGGAGGGAGAGTGAATTAGTTGCAAGGTGTTGCTGTATTGAGGAAAGTTGAAATTTAGGATCACAGGATTTTTTAAATTTTTTTCTTGAATAGCTTCCACCTTTATCAGGAGGAAGCAAAATTACAGGCAATGATAGATGAGATGGTTGTAGCACATACCATCTGAGAAACAACCAGTGGATATCAGGAACAGGCTATGAAGCCTGTTAGAACTATTAAAAAAGGAAGTAAAGCTATGTCCTGAGGAAATCAGGCACTGATGGTAGAGAGGATGCTATGATGCAAAGGTGCCTTTGAGAGATCCAAAGGGGAATTAAGACACTCCTGTATGAAACTGTGGGAATGGTTAAAATCTGAGTGCCATGCATGCAGCTGTATACATGCTATCTGCATGCTACACATCACTTGGGGAACAGGTGGATTTTTTTCCTACCACTGGGGACAGAGCGGGAAGTAAAGCTATGGATTCTCAGCCTGCTGGCTTGTTGGACATAACACAATGTCAGACTAAATGTATCATTGGCCATGGGCTTGAGCTTACTTTTAAGACTTAATTGCTTCTCAAAAAAATAAGTGCCAAAGGCTTACACAGCTTTAGATTGCAAATTTAATTAAAGGATTAGCAAAGTTTTCTTTTCCTATGTGGAAACCATTAAGAATAGGAACTTGCATAGAAAATCAGCTCATTTAATATAGCTACTTATTCCACTAATACAGTCTTTGCTTAAGTAAAGTACTGCAAATAGAGCACAGTATTTCACTTTATACAGAAATACTTTCACAGTTAGCCACAATGAAGTAAGATTAACTCAAAGTGTGCATAAAACATAACCAAGGAGAATATAAACACCCCAGATACCAACCAGCTGGGAAGACGGTTGTCTCACTGGACACCATGCTGCTTGCAATGTGACAGTCTAATAACTGGGAACATTCTTGGACTGCACTGAAAAGCCAGCTTAGTGTACCTTGGTGTTGTGTACTTAGCATTATTAAAACTTATTTGAGATCAGTTTTGAAAAAAATCCAAGTTACAAGTCTTATCACTCCCTGGTGATATCCTTTTTGGGTATGCTGACTTAAACTCAGACAAAAATGCTGTTTCAAGGCCTTCTCCTTAAGTATCCCCCCCCCCTTTGATTGCTCTTGCTGAAGACCTTGTTTTTCCTGTGATTGTGAGCGAGATGTTTTAGGCACACAGCGGGGCTCACAAGCTGCCTAAGTTAGCACATCTAAGTAGAGATCTAAGGAACAATCTTTAGCCTTCTCACTGCAAAACAAATATTTGCCCTGTGTATCCCATCTGCATTTTTGTCCCCTGTGGTGGATCAACTTGGTCTCACCAGAGAACAGACCTTTCCCCTCTCCCTTCCTCCCCAGCAGTGGGAATCTCAGCTGACTAAACAACCCAGCCCTCCGAGGGTGCAAGCCTGGTCCCTCTGCCCCCTGGGTCCCGCAGGCTCACCATGCCCATGTCGAGGGAGGGACAGCTCTCCCTCTCCTCCTATGAGTGATGTGGTCCAGCCATGACCAAGGCCGCTGGGGAGGTTGAGGGAGATGATCCTGCACAGCCATGTAAAGGCAACCACCAGCCCACCACCCTGACAAACCCTCCAGCAAAAGGAGGTCTTGCAGGGTAGGTTCAGTGGTACTTGCCTCTAGTGATTAGCATCATGGCGCTATGATTTCCCCCCCACCCCGAATGAGAACTATAAATATGTGCTCATACAATACATGAGATATTCTGAAATGCTCTAAGATGATAGCCAATTTCTAATACTTTATGCAGAGGAATATGTAAAGAGAAATATTTCAATATGTAGGCAGAAGGAAAAGCTCAGTACTTCACTGAAACTTTTATTTTGTGTTACATAAGAGTGAGATAATTATATCTAGTAATCTTCCCGGTATTCAGGACACTGAAGTTTTAAGTCACCCTAGATATTTGGATTATTATAAGTAAAAAGCAACATTGACTTCTACTTCCTTATTGCAGATTGTGTATTTAAAATTTGCCATGTACTGTGTTTTCCAACCCCGTCTTTCCCAGGAATCACCCTTTTTCTTATAGCATATTGTAAAGTCATAAAAACTGACTGCTTAAAAAAAAAAAAAAAGAAAAAACCAAAAACAAGACCAAAAAAAAGAAGAAAAAGGTTAAAAATCCATGAAAATCGGACGTATTATTAATTATTACTAGGTGCAGGTACTAGTGTTTTAAATAAAAATCACCTTATTTTATAATATCTGAAAAAATACTTTTACATACAAGCAAACATTTGGAAGGAGGGCAGTCAAAATGTTATTACAGATTCCTTGCAAGTTCAAAAGAACAAAGAATTGAAACTATGACTCTTAATGAAATTTATTTTACATATACATATTTAAAAGTCTATCTAACTTCTATATTTCAGGGCTAAACTTTGTTCTCTGCTGACCTTGTGCAGGGCTGAGGATGGGGCAAGAATTCCTTCTTCCTGAGTAATAAACACATCAGTCATGTGTGTGACCCACAACATGGAGAGGGGCCATCAAACTTAGCTCTCTGCCCTCCCTCACAGCACAGTGAGTAAGTTAGGCAATTCTGGATTCCTGTGCTGGCTAGTACATACCAACTGGTCAAAGGCTACTGTTCGAAAAAAAACAGCAGTGCTTCCTGCCGAGACTTAGTTCATCCTCCACAAGCTGTGGTTGCAGCAACATGAATCCTATGACCAGACATACCTCCATCTCCCTGCAACTACTTTGCGCAAGATGCTCTTGATCACGTTTCTGAAGGAAAGATACCGCACGTAGACTGAGTGCTGGACACCTAGCGCAACAGCGCAAGGGCTCACTGCAGAATTCAGCCTCAGGCAAACTCAATCTTATATGCTATACCTGCTGCTGGCTAGCAAGACTGTAGCCAAAATATCAATCAAACTGGTGCCTGCTCGCTCTTTAACAAATCCTGACACCATGTAGGAGGAAACCATCCTGTTTCCTAATGCCATTATTCTTAGAACAGCTAATTATTCTTAGATTTCTATATCCGGCTTTATCTTGTTCAACCTTTATTTCCCCTGAATAGTAATCTTAGGCACTGTCATCCTTTTCTCTACAGCTCACTTATGACTTAACCCAGTTTAGTTTCAGACAAATACACCATTTCACAGTTAACAGCAAGGCCTGCAAGGACTCATGTCTTACAAAACAAGATTACTGTTTCAGAAATTGTTTAAGATTTTTAAGAAATTAAGAATAATATCCTTTGCTTTCTACTTTTTTCTCCTTGCCTAGCCATAGAGACAAAAATCTATAATGTAAACATGGAAGTCATTGAGCTTGTGCATTGGTAGCTGAGGCAGAAACTCATCTACCATTTCAAGCAAAGGAAAGATTTCCACACCAAATGTGCTTAGCCATGTACAATGCAAACGTAGCATCGTTAAGGTAAGCAGAGTTCTCTAATTTGGCCAGAGTATTTTTAGTACAGGACTCTACCAAGCTGGGCAAATCCATGGCTTCCCCTACACAGAGCTACAAAACAAGACCAGTCAACAACACTAGACTGATGCAGCTCAAAGACCCAAACAAGTGGTCTCAGAACTGAATCCCATGTTTACCTACCAGCTAGATTTTCAATCCTGAATTCATCCTTGCTGAGCTGTAAACCCCTTCTTGGGCTCTGGTCATATGTTTTTTTTAAATTCCTGTTTCTTTTATTATTCTTTGCAGACTGCAAATTTGTCCCCCAGAACTGAATTTCAGACTTAACAAACATTTGATCGCCAGAGATTTTTTCAGGGAGATGGATGAAAGCTTTGAAAAAAGGTGGGAAAATTATGCTGAAATGGTAAATTTCAGCTTGCTATGGCCTTTGCATTTAGGAACAATTAAAAGGTGATGAGAACCATCCAGTCCATTCAAAAGCTCTAAAATCTGAAAGGGGGAAAAGAGACAGGCAGCTCGGACTTACTTTTAGATTGCTGTCCAAGACTTGCGGTATGGGTGCCAGGATTTTGGAGGAGATTGCAATGGCAGCCTAGGGTGAGACCAGGGGAGGAGGCCCTCCAATAACCATTCCAAATTGTGGAATGGTGCCCTATTTCCCTCAGTGCAATGCAATCTACCAAACCTTTATTTCCCTATGAAACATGCATTTATACCAGAATTACTGAGAAGTTAAAATAATTGAATTAAATTATCACTAAATTTTACATACAGTAGAAATATTTGGATAGTTTACTTTCTAATAGATTTCAAGAAATAAACATCACTTTCATTGCAGTGAACAGATTTGCTGCAATACCTGACTCAGCTGACATTTCAGTGATCTTTAAATTAATTTATACGCATTGTAAACTTATATGGTAGGTAAATTCATGTCATTTCTATAAATACTTCTGGAAAACTTTGCAATACAAAGAAAAATCCTCTTGAGAATTACTTCAGTGAAAGATGTTGTGTTCCAGTAAGAAAGGTAATTGCTACTGGTAATGTATTTTACTTTGCGTATTCTATAATAAATTTCTTACATAACCAAATACAAAAAGGCAGTGACAGTGTATCCAGCCCTGTCTCTCCTTCTCTTCCATCAAAATGGTCTACCAGTTTTTGTTGCTAACCTGTGGCACTGTGATTTCTAAAAGCAATACATTCAAGACAAGATGCACAAAGGCATTAAAATTTTTATGTTAAAAGCAGGGACAAGAGAATAATGAAAAAGCTTAAGAAAGTGATAAATACCATCTTTAAAAAAATGGTTAAAAGGCATAAAGTGCAAAAGTATTTAAAGGAGACTGTACCTTTATGTATAACACAAAGCTGTATTTTTCACATCAATATTAAATTTTAAGGATGTCAATAACATGCTGGCACAGGCAGTAGGAGCCAATACTCACTGCAGGTTTCAAAAAATATTAATATTTAGACAAAGAGATTTAGACATTCCTTTCCTGAAGGTAAACTCAAGACTAGCATGAATTCCCACAATAACCAAGGACCATCTAAGTATGGGTCACCCTTCTTTAACCTTACAGCCATCAGTACGCTGGATCAAACTTGCTGACTTGGCACACAGACAAAATTTTATTACTCTGGTTTAAGAATAGGGCACATCTCCAAGATCATACCACTCCCAAAACTGTGCTTCAGATTGTTTTTAATATGAAGCTTAGTGTGCTGGAATTTAAAAGAAAATAAAAGGGCGGGGGGGGGGAAAGGAAAACAAGAGCAACTTCTCATCTTTCTGTTTCTTAGGAGGGTTCCTGCTTCCAACTTACCACAGAAAGAAAAATGAAAAAAAAAAAAAACAAAAAACAAAGAACAAAAAACCAAAAAACAAACAACCCAAAACCCTCCTAAAAAATTAATGCCTTCCCCATTTCCCAGCAAGTCTTTGTTTCTTTGTATCCCTCTTGTACTCTACGCTACCAAAGGCCAAGGAATGTCTGTCTGGTTGCCTGCCTAGACTACGCCTCATCTCATGCTCTGCAAACACACCCCAGCGGGCTCTGAACTCATCACATGCCAGAGTGATCGCCATCACATGGCGCTCACCCGGTTAATGTGTGTGGCTGCTCCACATCAGTCAAACAAGGCCTAAATAAAGCTGCACTGTACTCTGTGGTTCATTACAAATGTATCCTAAAACCAGCAGTAAACACATCCAATAACAGTATGCATCTCCTTACTGTGCATTCTCAAATGGTCATAACTTTTTACATATCTGCTAGGAATTATAATAACCAGCAGTGAATAAAACAGTAGCTTTAATAATTAGCTTGCATATCTAGACTAAACCTTATTGGGCTAGCAAGATTACCCCCATTGTTGAACTGAGCAGGGCTGAAATCAGACATAATTTCCAGCATGATCACAGACATTAAGAAAAAAGCCTGCTGTAACTGCTTTGTACTTGACAGTATGAGCAGGCCAGTAACACCGTGTCCATTTCCCCATTCTTAATTGTATTTCTTAATCTTTCTCAGACTGCATCCAGGTGATTTTTTTCTTGTCAGAGCATAGTCTGAATGTTCTCTTGAAGACAAAGAGAGTCTCATTAAAAGCACATTTAGCACATGGGAATTTAGTAATAGCTCATTTTTTCTCTTTGAAGACTATGGCCAGAAGTCCTTAGATCCAATGCACTGCATCTGTGTGCATTAATAACGCAGTATTACATTCATTGTGCTTCACCATGTGTAGCATAGATAAACACACACGTAACCACACCTTGGAAGACTAGTTTTCTTCTTCAGCTTTTCCAGTTTAGGTAAAAAATACTGCACACCCTGGAAGGAGATGCTCATATTGATTGCTGCTAGTTGAGTAGCAGACAAACTATTTGTTTAAATGATGCTTTGTCATTGGAAGAACCTGGAAAAAAGTCTTTAGTGAAGGTCAGCAATTGTTATCACAGGTAAAAATATTACACCCTTTTTTGCATAAAGTTCTCTATACTGGAAAGGCTAATTCAATCATCTGCAATGACATTATTTCATATTCATCTGACATGCATTATTTTGAAAAAAAATCCCTCATTTATTGAAAAAATTAGAAATTTTCAGTTGCCTCAAAGATTACAAAACCTCATTTTATTCTTCTCCTTATAGCAAAAAGAAGATGATATTTTATTTCACTTCTTTCCACTTAATAAAATACTTTTTAAAAAATATAACAAACTATTTGCCAAGGTTTATGTATGTGAACATCATTGTCCATTTTGACAGCGAGATATTTCACCTTGTTATATTTGTAAAGGAAAACCAATTTGGATATCACATCCCCATTTGAAATTTGGACTTGATAACTGCAAATAAAAAAAAAATTAAAAAACATTCCTGTTTTCCTCAGCTTTACTCTGCATTTGACAGAGCACTGGGGACGCCAGTTGCATAGTTTGAATTGCCTCTTTCACCTCATCTTACGATACTCCAACATTATGTAAAGCAAGTCTTTCTTCAGACTGCGCCAGAGAGGGCCAAGATCAGGAGAAAAGCTGAAGTTGAAAAGGAAGCAGGTGTGCAGAATGAAGAAGAGGGAGAACTAAACACAGTCAATGCATGTTTTGTGCTGCTGCTTTGAAAACTACTAGTTGCACCATCATCAATCTCATCAGCAGAAACGAAACTCGCCTATCCAGCCACGTAACACACACTTTCTTCAATTCATTGTGTACATAAAATTTAGGGGGTGCTCTACAAAACCTGTGACTTTTAAATGTATTAATTCTAGAACAAAAAAAAAAATGTATCTCTATGGTATTCATTCTTACCGATTACACAGCAGTATAGCACAGTCAAGACTCAGCTACATTTTCCCAATGCAAAGGAATATTTCTTTAGAAACTGAAGTACAGTAAAGTTAAAAGATATTGCTTTATTTATAAAAGATTTATCTAATAATTTACCAACATAATTTTCCATGTTTTCTAAACATATTAGAAAGGAAATCCAACGCCAGTAGTTTTGCAGTTAAGGAAAAGGGGGGAAACCACTTCAGGTAAGGACTGTGGAGTGAGAAAATGACATACAAGCAGGAAGTGGATGTGGGGCATCATATCACAATGCAGCATCTCATCTCTCAAAAGGCAGAAGAGTCAACTTAATGTACCTAGAACTACACCCTGATAGAATCTATTAGTCGCCAGACCTATATTTTGCATCTTCAATATTCTCCATCTTTAAGCATGATTTGAGGTTTAAAATATGTCCTTTATTTCATCTTCAGGTTCACACATACTTTTCCATTTTTGTAGTTCCTGAGAATCATTTATCTTCCATGCTTCAGCAAAGGACTGCAGTTTTTTTCTGGGTGGGGGGAGAAAAAAAAAAGACACATTTTTAAATTAAGCACATCAAACCTTGAAAGCCCTGCAGTCATCTGCAAAATTTTATACACAGTCAAAAGTAGCAGTTTGCATAGCTCAAAATGTTATGTGATCTTTAAACAATCAGTTAACTTTTTCCAATATATGTATTCTAGCTCTAGTCAACGATTTAATTTTATAACTATGTTACAGTACCAGAAGCATTGACAAGATGAAATAAAAGACTGAGCAAGAGTAAACCATTAAAGGAAATAAATAGTATTGTAGTTTGCAGAGTTTAATTTTCAGCATTCAGTTCCTACAAATTTGCACTGGTAGAATTATAAAGAGATAACGCATTTTCAAAATAAATGAGCGCACATATCCTTCCTATTTTCTTTTTAATATCTTTTGATTTAAGAAGGACTCATAAGAGCTCTGACAAATAACAACAAGACATTTTAAATGGGTTAACACACATTCCCGACGACAAAGATGTCAAGACTGGATGGAATTACCCAGTGGATTTTCTTAAATAATATGAAAGTGATTTAAAAAAATAAGACAAGGCAGCTGGCCTGTGGGTATTGTGACAGCACAAGTACACTGCTATGAACAGGTCTGAGTTTGATTCCCAAGATCATGATAGTTTTTATTTTCTACCACAGATACACCATACCCATTTTTAAATTTGTTAATGTCTCTTCTGGGGAGAAGGTATAGAAGAATACTTTTGACATTTAGGATCACATCATGGCAATAAGTGAAAATAAACAGGAGTATACAAAAGAACATATTTCTCTAATGACCTACACAGGAGAACTAGACAAATGAATTATGTAATACAATAATTTATGCCCTGTGAAATCATCAGACACATTTGATTTTTTTTTTCCTTCACTGACTTGAGCTCCAGGTTTATATAGATGCATAAAGTTCCCTCCAAAGAGCATGGCAAGAGGTCTACAATGAAGAAATAACCTGGTACAGGTCAAACCCGATGGCTTAGCAACGGCCGTGTGGCGGATGTTCCTTGTCCCTGACTCCCTACTAAGGGGGAGGCAAAAGTGTCAAACTTCAGATGGGGTAGGCTGGGCTGGCAGGCAGGGCTGCAGTTTCAAGGCTACCTTTACTCTACCAGCTGCTGCCAGAATCAAGGGCCATGTCCTCGCTCCCACCCTTTCCTTCTTCAGGTAGTAATGCCTGTTCACATGTAACATCAAGAAATGGAGCTTGCATGATATCAACTGGAGAAAGAATGAGTTTTCAGCTGGATCAGATCCCTGACTGGACCTGTTTTGTGGTCATGCGAAAACCAGCCCTGGCACCATGGAGAAAAGGGCAGGGAGCACCCGCTCCTGCAGCAGCCTGCAGGAGATGGGCTTGGGGGAACCTGCTCCAGCTGGTCCCTCCCAGGTATGTGCACTTGCGTAGCTTAGGTGGCAGCAGCCTGCAGTGAAGTATGCCATTCTGGGGCTTCCAGCCTTAGTGGTAAGTCAGGATAAAGGACTCATCACAGCTTTAGATTAAGTATTTATTCTTTTTCACTCTAAGAATGCAAGCAAAATACACACCAAAAGCTAAAATACAGATGGTAGCTTACATATTCAAAAGCTGATAAATGGGACGCTAAGTCCCATAATTAAGATTGCCTAGTCAGCCCTCACCCTACCCCTGTATGGGCACTATAAATCAGTCTTCTAGCAACATCATTGCGTACTGTTTTTACTGGTCATAGGTTTTGTATGCTAAAAGGAGAGTTAATTGCAATGGAGACAAGCTAGAACTCTATTTGTGCACTGTCCAAGTAATATGCTAGCATGATTCTCATAGAACGAAGGAAGATAAACCAAAGGGACATATTATATTATCTCACATCTCAATTTCACTACACAGTAACTCTGGCCTTCCAGCTCATACTCTCACCTTTCTGAACAACATTTTTTTCTGGATTTTAGAACCCTATGTATACTCTAACAACAGAGTTAAGACATTGCTCGTAATTTGTTGTTTTACTTTTGTCAATTATAGATTACTATTTCCAATTAACATAAGCTACCACATTATTTTTCCCAAAAAACTGTCATGTTTCTTCAATAGAATGTTTTTATTTTGCTTTCTTAACAGGGATAAAAACTGGTGTTAAGTGCTAAGCACTGTTAAATTTCAAAAGAACTGCTTGTACCTACAAATAATTAGTACTTAAATTTTCTCATATGAAATTATTCTGTCAGGATTAGTTACACCCATCAGGCAACAAAGATCTTCATTTATTATATTCCTAAAGGGCTATTTGAATTTTGCTGATAGGACTGCCACTTAAAATAATGACAACAAAAAATTCAGTGGAAATGAATATGAATACTAGTACATGTTTATATCTAAACTATGTACATAATGTCACAGGTTTTATGAAGGTGATGCTATTTGATACACATGGGAATTTTCGTAACTAGTCTAATATATACGGTAAATATAACCCTAAATGAAAATCGTTTATCAGAAAAATATTAAAACCCCCAGTCTTTCAGTAAAATTTTGTGTGATTGAGGGGGTAATCAAAATACACTATAAATATTTATTTTTAAGTTAAACCAGAAGAAGAATACCTGCATTTCCTTTTACACTATAGTATGCAAATAAAATTTCAAGTTCCAAAGTGAATAATGTATTTCCTAAATTATATCTATTAATATTTTCCACTATCACTACTGAGAAAAGAAGTTGGTATTAGAAGATAGTTGTATTTTAAGTTTGTCTTCCTAAAAACAGTGAAAATACATACCTGGAAGAATAAGTTTGCTGGTATTTGCCATAAGAAAATAAAAAATAGTTTATTCCTAATGGTAGCTCAATGTGCAATTAGGTTTTTCCAATCTTGTTTCAGAGTGCAACAATTAACCTCTGACATAATAGCTGACTATAAAATGTAAAGCTTTGATTGAAATGGATAGCACAATTTCCTAGTATTTTTTTTTCAAAGTTTTGTTTCACTGTCTCTTCCCTGAAAGGTAGGAGGATATCTGAAGTAACTCCTACTGTTCTTTTTAATGCACATTGTGTGAAATGCTATTCGATTCATAGCTGAAGTTTCATTAGGGAAAAAAAAAAAAATCACAATTGTTCTGACCTTTTCATATTCACTATTGTCTCCAACTCCTTTGATTTGTTAGCTGCCTTCTTCAAGATTTCTTGAGGAATATCTGCCAGTTTGGCAACATTTAGCCCATAGCTCCTTGCAGAGACTCCTTTAGTTATTTGATAAAGAAAAGTGATAAATTCAGGATTCTCTTCATCTTCAGATCCTAGAAAAAACCCAACAAAACAAAAAACAACCAAAACAAAATCAAAAACTCCTCTATTGTATTAATAAAATGTAGTAGACCAAAGACTGAAATGGCAAACTGTGGTCTCATTATTGTTCATGCTTCCTGTATGATTTATTCCACTGAAGAAATATGAAAGAAGAATTTTTCCTTGAAACCACACATTTTACCTACCTATTTTGAGACTTAAAAATCCTCTTTAATATACTTTTACCTGGTGTTTTATTAAGCAGACTTTTTTGTGTGTAAAATTTAGAATCTTTGTATGTCAAATTGATTGTAACTGGAATATTCCATCTCATGTCTGCTAAGCAATGACAGAGCAACAGAAGTGTCAGTAATCCTGCAGTCAAGAAGTCCATAACTACAGCACAACAAAAAGTTTGCTGCCTATTAGGAGGCTAAGAGCGATAGAAAATGCTTAGGAAAAACCAAAGGTTTTCCCCCGCTAGGGATCTTTCTATTCTACAACAGTAAGATGGAAGCATAAGAGCCATCATAATAAATCTGATGACTCCTTCCTCTTCAGACATCCTTGTTGCACCTCTGCACAATCCAGGCCTTGTGTAAAGAGCTAAAAAACTATGGCATCATTCACTGCCATTCATTCTTCTGCCTTAAAAATGCAGGTTTTTAGAAACAGTGGAGATTTCCATAAATGCTGATGACTCAAGCTGATTTGATCTGACTGATCCAAGCCAAAGACTGGAAAAAAACATGCCATAAAACCCACCTTAAATTAAACAACTCAAATGTTAAGACAACAGGAGCTAAAGTTACCAGCAGCGTAAGAAATGCAGACATGTTTTTGCTCACAGGCTGTGGTACTACATCTATTGTGCTTTCTGTATCAAAACAGTGAAGACTACATATGGCCTGAAGGTTCAGGTCAACTAACATTGAAAGTAGAAACACTGAAGCAGCACAGTGAAACACAAACTATAGGGTTTCATGGACACAACAGTTAAGGAATAATAAGTATTGAATGTTGATAGCATCTCAATTGTCTGAGAGTATCAGAGATCATCAGTTCAATTATAATGAACTCTGTAAGAAAAGGATACGCTGATGCTCAGGAGAGTGATGGTATTAACTGGGAACATCAGCATGGCTAGGTAGTGGTCACCTAAATACAACATTAGTTTGACCTACTTGTGCTCACAGTTAACCAATATTTCAGGGATCCCTGTTCCAATATTAAACAGAATACAAAAGCCAAAGTCTCCCTCCAACCAAACTCTAAATTTTAAAATGAACTCTCCAAAAATAATTTTAAAAGTAATAGATGATATATTTAAACACACTATTTAGTGGCAAATACTAAAGCACTCTGTTCCAATTAGTTTACAACATAAGCAGATAATACAATATTAAGAATGAATTAGTGGGAAGGTTAATGGCAAATACCATGTCAATTCTTAAAAAAATTCCAGGAATGACTCAGGGAACAGGCCATTACTAGGCAAAGTAGGAAAACCAGAATTAGAGCAGAATTGTCAAGCACCTGACTAAACCTGATACATCAAGAAAAAAAAAAATCAAACTGATTTGTACGGAAGGAAATCCTACATCACATATCTGTTTTAAGTTTGGAAGCCATGTGAGTAACAGAGATCCAGTGGATAAACACTACGTGGATTTTCAAAAGGCTTTGGACAAGAGTCCTCCACCAAACGCTCTTCTGAAAACTAAGCAGCCATAATCTAAAAGGAAGGCCTTTGCATTTGTAAATAATTGGTTAAAACATAGGACACAGATAGTAACAGTCAGTTTTCACCATGAAGGGCGATCATCATTGCAGTTAGACAGAGCTGCTCAACATATTAATTATCAAACAAGAAGGAGGGCTATGCAGTAAGCTGACAAACTTTACTGAAAATACTAACTAATTCAGAGCAACAGTGACAAGAAGAAATGCTGTAACTCTCCTGCCTGGTAGGAACAGAACTGAATGGGATTATGATAAGCAATCTACAAAACTAGGCATGGCAGAGAGGATGAACAGAGATTATTCCTCTGCCTCCTCTAATTCAAGAGCTGGGACCATCAAGTGAGGCTACATGCTGTTTCAACAAAGTTTCAAAATGAACAGGAGGAGGTGGTTCTTCACACAGTGCAGTGTTAAATTTTGGAGCTCCTTGACACAGAAGGATGAAGATGCTAAAAGTACACAAGGATACTCAGGATACATAGACAACCTCATTGAAATGAAATCCACTGAAGATACTAAAAACCAGAAAACACATCCACCTCTTAAAGCTCCCTAAAGAGAGAACGTTTGCAGACAGTGAGGTCTTTTAGAGAAAGAGTTGCCAAATGTTTGGTCCCTGATCCCTCCTCCCTAATCCTTTGATATTTGGCTACTGTGAGAAGCTGGATACTGGGCTGGGAGAATCTTCTGTCAGACCTATCTCAGTCATCCTGTGAAAGAGAAAAGGTTGCTCAGTTTTCAAGCCTGACAAACCCCCACCCCCCTCTCCCCCCCAATTATGTATAGGCTGATACTCTAGTGAGTTTGGATATATTGCTTTATATCGCTTTCATGTTGAGGTTTAAATTACTGTAACAATTTTACAATTTCTGCCTATACTTTTAGTACCAAATCTCAGATAGATTTATACTGTACCTTTTTGTTCAGCACTTTCCTCCTCATTCACCAAGAAAGCCATGTGGTAATTACCAACTTTTTCTGGGTATGCCTTCTCTAGCTCACAAACTGAGGGATAGTGAGTGACAAACAGTGTCAGAGACTCTACCTACAACAATGAAATAGACATGTAAGAAGGTTTGGCTTTAAATTTTTTTAAACACAGCAACATAGCAATGGTATCCTTTATCCATACCCCTTTGCTCTGAGTTTAGACATGCCACATTTCTACAAGGATGAACACACCATGTCAAAGTCAGCCTACTATAGTACAGGCCGAAAAAGCATTCACAAGCATGTATCAGAATGAACACTTACATCTCTAATAAAATGTTCAAGTGTAGCATAAGCAATAGCGATTCCATCGTGTGTGCTAGTTCCTCTTCCCAACTCATCCAAAATTACTAGTGATCTTGAAGTTGCTTTTCTTATTATCTCAGCAGTATCTGTCAGTTCTTCCATAAAGGTACTTTGGCCTTTGTAAATGTTGTCTGCTGCACCCATTCTGTATTCAGATACAAAACAGATCAATTTATTAAGTTCAAATAAATGACAGATAACACTGAAAAAAAAAATCATGATAATTAAACTATTTTGTTATAAATCTCCTGTTGCTGCTCCAAGCAGAGCAGAAAAACCCAGGCAGAGCATTCACCTTCCAGAACAAGCTACTGCTCAGGAAAAAAAGCAACAACAGCACATGATGCAGATGTGAGGGTACTCTAAAAGACTGAAAAGTCCAGAGGGAACTCTTCATGAACCATAAAATAAGGGCTTGCATGCATTCCCCAAGAGGACAGGGTATACAGACCCTATGGGCATCTGGAGGAGGTTAGACCATAGGGACAGCAGAGAATTTTTGTTGGCCATCAGTAATCTAGTCCCAAGGTAAATCCATAGACAGAAATCTCAGCATCCAATGTCAACTACAGGAATCAGGAGAAAAAGAGGAGGTAGACAAGGGGGTACTTAGCATGCATGTCTTCAATCTTGAAAAACTGTACAAGGCAGCCTGCTCTTCCCTTAAAAATGGCGCTGGGAATTCAGACCAGTTAGCTCACTACAAGGATTCCAGCAAAGGCAGCTG
>VZTV01071087.1:0-32724 GCA_013400875.1 Anhinga rufa | reverse complement strand
TAACCTGTCTAGGAAAATCCAAGTTCTGCATTTGTTCCAGCTGGAATGGTCTGTTACAGACCTTGCTTTCATAATTTCCCTTTGTCTTTCTGGGTCCACAGGGACATACATGTACCTCATGGCTGAAAAGCAGGAAGAAGGTGGAAAATAGGAAATTCACTGATCTCCATTTTCCCATAATCAAGTGCCTTGGGGAGCTGGTGAGTAGTAACAAAGTTTGGTCAAAAAGTTCACCACCCCTTTCTTGATTAATGTCACCTGATTGTGTCAAATGCTAGCCTTAATGAGGTACACAATGGTATTTAGTGGTATTGGAATTTCATGTGGAGTGTTGAGGGAATCAAGTAACTTGGTCATATTCCTTGTTAAATGATTTCAGCTGACTATCTCGCCATATCCCAGGTCCTAGCCAGCCTCTGCACTTTGACGCAAATCCCACTTTATTGTTTTACTCTGACCATTTAGAATGAGTTTGATCTGAAAAGCTATGATTCCAGTGAGAACAAATGACTTTGAGATGTCTCAGTATATTTGGCTCAAAATAAGGGTAGATCTGAGGTCTCACTTCAAAATTCCCAAAGAGATTTTGAATACTCCAAGGCTCATATCTTAATTTGGCTCTTGATATACACTGGAGAATGTTTCAAAAGGAAAACTTTTTTTACATATGTCACTATGAAGACAATAGAAGCTGAGCTATCCAAACTGATGAAGTCTGACTTACAGTATAGTACTTGGCACTTTAAGAAGTATGTGGATTTAAAGGCTATTCAACAGTTTCACTTTCAGATCCAGCTTCACTAAAGTCATACTTTTTCTTTTTTTTTTTTTAGAAATAAGATTTGGAATTTCCACAGCTTATTTTTTGCCAGCAATAAGAGACTAAGATATAAAGTAGGGACTTTTTTCCCCAGTGGTTTCTTTTTCCTTCTGTGAAGTGAAATAGACAATGCCCCTGAATAGAAGAAAGTAAGAAATCAGCTATTTTGTAGTCCATGCAAGCTATCATACTTCTGTATTATTTTATCTGGCACCTTTTGTGGATTCTGGATGCCTTCAGACTAACCAAACAGGAAGCGTCATAGCTGGGCATCTGGTGCCTGAGCAAGATAATGAAGAAAGTAGATGCATTTATTTTTATATATGGTATTTCAAAATTCCAGAAAAGGGAAAGAAGCAGATGGTAAAACTTCTTTGAGTTGTTTCTTTTTCCCTTTTGTCAATAGATGACAAGTTAGATGTGGAGTACAATTGTAAGGTGTGATGTGGTTTACAGGGTAATGCGTTGGTGTTCTTTTTGTAGCTGGGAACGAAGTTAAAATTCCTGAAACAGACACAACCCTTTAAATAGATCTGCATGTAGATCTCACCCTTCCCATCCGGAGATGAAAATTATAGGGAGTCAGTGATGCTCTCCTCCCCCTCTTGGGGGCTATACAGAGGTTCTATTATTGTCAGGTAGTGAGAAAGAAGGTGGAGGGAGTTAGGGAAAGCAAAGGGTCAGGGAAACTCTGGGAACCAAAAAGCCAGTAGGCACTGAGGAGGGAAAGACAGTATATAACCCATATATCGGGCTATTGAGGTTGCTGAGAACTGAAGATTTTGAGGCTGGAGATCATTATCTGCTGTATAACCCATATAGTCAGCAGTATTCACACATAGCCTCCAGGTTCATGTTTTTCCAGTTACTTGATCAAGATATGACCATACTAAAGGTGTTACCTTGGATGTAGTGCCTGAAGGGCACCTTTGTTGATGGGCACCTTTGTTGATGCAGATATGTTTTCCCTGTGACAATAGCTCTCATTTGAGTAACAGCACCTTCCTCTTGCTTTTATTCTTTAGGCATGATCATACTGTAGAGGCATTGGACACTCTGCATAGGGTGAAAGCTCTTCATCCTGGCTGCTTCCATAAAGCATCAGAAACCAGAAACTCTGTAAGAGGCTTTCTTATACTCAGACATCCAGTGCATCATCCCAAGGTGATCTTTCATGAGGTGGGTGAGGGCTGCAGTTTGAATGGGGGCCTAAGTATGAACTTGCTGTAATGCCTCTATGATCTGAGGCTGAAGAATTGTGGAGTCAGACTTAGCTGCATCTTCTCCCCTGAATGCCATGCCTTCCGCAGAAGGATTCTGCCCTCCCAACTGATGGGACACAAAGATGCTTAGTAATAAACATGTTGCATATGTTACTGTGTTGGGTCCCTGTATGGAAAGTATTACTCTAGCACTGAGTATTTTAGCAGAAATCCCAAATGGTGCCTCTAGATGCAGATATTGGGGTGAAGTGCCACGAAGCATTTTATTGCTGACACAGGAAACAATGTCAAATTAGATGAGTTTCCTTCTACCTTTTTCTATAAATTTCCTCTGGCAAAAGAGGATTAGCCCTCTTCTTGGCCATAGGTCTTGGCCATAAATCACAAAACCAGTGGTGAAGGTTTTAAGAGACTAAATTCTGCATGAGGTTTAGCCTTTCAGCTTACCTCTAATAGCCTCCATGAGACAGTTCAGTACATTAAAAACGCAGGAGGAGGCTTAGAAATGTTGGATAACTAACATGTTGGGTAATTAACATGTTGCATAACGTGCATTTTGTTCAAATAATTCATTAAGCCATCAAGAACTTGTTATCTCTTTTGTCTGGAGGAAGTTACTTGAAGTTCATCATATAGGTGTTTAACAGGGTTGTAGAAGTACGAGTTAAAGCAAATATTTAGCCCAATTGTGAAATGCTTTGCTTTTCTCACATTTTCAGAAAAGTCTGAAGTAAGTTTCAGTTTCCTGAAGGGCATTTGTATTTTTTGATGCCAGGCCAAAAATGATGTGTTCAGTATTTCCAAACTTCCTTCTGACACACAGAGTTGTTTTGTTTGTCTATCAAAGCCTGAGAAAAGTCTCTTTTGATTACTAGATGTATTGGAAAACATATAATTACACCCCAGTGCTTAGTTCTTTTGATCTCTTTTGCCTTTAGTAATATTTTTGTAATACTCGTTACATTCCAGTCTTCCTTATGCTCTGCATGTGTCAGAATTTCTTCCTGTTGATCCTATAATACTTGATCTCACTGGGAATATAGATGCATCCTCTATTTTTATCCCCAGCATACTCCTCTATGCCATTTGAATAAAAAGCTAGATTATCTGAACTCTTGAGGTCAGCTGCTAAAACTTGTCAGCTGATCTCTATTTGTTCCCAGACAGAACGGCCGGTTCTGAAAATAAGCAAGCTCGATACTCATGGTCCTATTTGCAGATTGATGCTAAGGATAGTAGGAGCAACAGTAAAGTACATGCTCTTTTTAAAATACATAGAAGGCTTACATCTGAAGTTGGGTAATGAGCAATTTTAAATAAATTTTTTAATTTCTTGGCAGATCTGTACTTCATTTAATAATTGCTGGCTAACCCTGCTCTTACCTATACTGTCTGAGTTAAACTTGTCTGATCAGTCAGTACAGTAGTCCCTCTGGTAAGGATCCAACTCCAGTAAGCTTAATGGCAGCTGTCCAGTTTAATTAACTGAGAGCAGGATCAGAGTTATTTCCTATTTCATGTTATCTGATGGAGGACTTGATTACGATTTTCCCAGTGTACGGATATGGCCTCTCATGTTTATATCTTTTTGTGTCCAGAAACTGGTTTCCCAGAAATAGGGAAATTTTGCCTTTTCTCCTTCAGCTTAGCCTATGACTGTTTAAGCAGTCAAAGCAGAAGAGTTTCATTTCTTACTTCTCCCTGCCTATGATTAGGAAGTATTTATTCACAACTTAACTAAGAGAGTATGCCCTTCAACAGAACCCTTTTCTGTGAAGTAAAATCACATTCTGTAGATGTTGTTACCTACTCTGGAGAGATTTTGGGTTTCTGGATTCGATGACAGGACTTCCAGCACAGTACTCTACTTGCATTTGCTGAGACTTATGAGATATTTTGTTTTCTTCCTCCTCTATAAAAATAGTGATGATGATAGTAAAAATAATACATTATGGGAGAATCCACTGTGGCAGTTTCAGTGAATTTCAGCTTTAGTGACTTTTGGTTAGGATTGCTAGGTGCTTCAGATTTCCCTGTTTTATTGTCTTCTGGGTAATTATTTGGTTATCTTGTTTAGTTTTTCCATATTTCTGATTTTTCTTGTTATAAATGATATTTTAAATATTACTAAAATTTTAATTCAATAATCAATAATCCAAATATTAATATTATTTTGAAGACACACTTTCTGCCTGAGATCACCATTTTATCTTCCCACAAACATTACATCTTTTTAATATTTATGACTTTATTATAAGTGTGTGTAAGTGTATGAAAAAAGTGGTTGATGTTTCTTATTTTACCTAGTGTAAGGTCTTGACAGAATCATAGATGTATTTATTACAATGCGTGTTGGTGTTTCTGTAGCAGCTTGTACTGTCCAGCTGTCCTTTGATGAGGATGCAAATGTAGGGGCAGCTGCAGTCAGGGAAAAAGCAGAATAAAGTAGTTCCTGAAGAAGTCATGCTGCCTGCCAGCCAGTGGGAGCCCTATTTTCTCTGGTACTGCTCTCACCTGAACATGGTATTTTGGAGCTAGCATTAGGTTATTAACTGTAAAATCTGCTTGACTCAAAAAAGTGTTAGGTTGATGTAGCGCCAGCTTCTCAGCAATTAAATTTCTCTAGCACTTACAGCATTGCTACTTCAGCCTTTGTTTTCCCAAGTTATTACTCATTTGCTAGATACTTGAATCTGTGCTTTTTATAAAATATACATATGATGACAATATTTCATAGACATCAAATGACCAAACTATTACGTACCAAATAATTTGCCAGAGACATTTTAAAAACTGCTATGTTTTGATTTGAGTTTTGTGCTGCTTTTATTTAGTGATTCATAATTGACCAATACGGACAACTCAAGTAGTTGAATAAATAAACAACTGAGATTTGGAAACCTTTATCCATCCTTTGCATTCATAGCATTTCCCAATTGAAAATTAAACACTGAAAGTGTTATTCTACTTTTTTCATAACATTGTCGCTATATTAACCAGTAATAGTTGTCCTCAGAAATATTCCAAACAGGATTTGTATGCCCACTGGAAACCAAACACTGAAAATAATCCCAGAGCTGTATTATCAACTGCTATGCTTCAATTACACGTAAATAGGAAATTAAAAATCTGAGAGGCCTACCAGTAGTGTAATGCCTACCAGTAGCATCTTGAAAGAGGGACATTTTAGAGACATTTTTAAAGTGGAATTGGGAAAATTGGTTCATTCAATTCACCCAGACAGGAGCCTGATTCAAGCTGATCAAGTCAGATCTCCAGACTTCTGCTGTCTGACTTATTTCTTCATTTTTAGGGATCAAAAGTACTTAAGAAGTATAAGTTGAAGAGTAACATCACCTCTTCAACTGGTAGCACGGTTTTCGAAGGGAATACCGAGTTAGGTAATGGTATTTACAGAACTGAGTACTGTTAGAAGTATTCTCAAGACGCATCCCTACAAAAATACTTGCACTGAAAACAAACTTTTCCATCTGGGATATAGTGCCATTCAGTTACTTGGGATTGCCCACATTCTTTCACTTTATCTGTTGTTTGCAGGATCGGATATTGACTTGGTCTTGTTAAGTCTTACCGCTTTCCTGGGCTTTATATGTGTATTAAAAAAGCAGTAGAGGGCGCTGAGCCCCGCCCCGGGAACAGCCCGGTATGGATCCCTTCCTCCCTGCTCTGGATTTCCCGGCTGTCCGGGGGTTTCCCGCTCCACCTCGAGGACAGCCCTTATAAAGAGCCGCTGGCTCTAGCCTAATAAACTGTTGCAGAGCAGCAGGATCTCACTGTGCTTCTTCACAGAAGACAGAAAGCCAGGCTTTTGAATTTACTTCCTTCACCTAGTAACAGCAATTAAAAATGTTAAAACAGATGGGAAGAATAAGCCAAGCTGTGCTAATAATTTTGTGTGTGTTAATGACTGGTAAGTTGGGGGGTGGGCTTGTTTGCTTTATTTGTTTTTAATTTTGTTAAGTGCAAACTGACCTACAATTTACTGTTTGATCTTTGTTTCTCTTTGTTCCAGTTGCTTTTACATTTCAGTGAATACAAATGTCAATTAAGTAATTCTGTCAAAAAGTCACGAGGCTTTTTTTTGACGTTTACTTTGAGCTGTTCTGTGCTCTGCAATGACACAGTCATTTTCTTACTGAGTTTTCTAAAAGACAGCCTAGGAGACAACTGCAATACAGCACTCTGTGTTTGATGTTTACTGCTATCCCTGACAGTACCAGTTAAGTTTGGTACTAAATGTCCTGTTGGAAGTGATTATGCATTTGTCCTTGCTGTCTTACTTACCACCCCTCCCCTCAAATGCTACAAAGTTTTAGAACCAGATCCACCTGACAGAAAATGTTATATTGTGCCAATGCTTTTATTTTCACTGACAGCGTTGGGTTTATGCCATTTTATACATGAGATCTGTCCGCAGGAGTCATCTGAGTCTCTGCTATTATCTTGGACAGAAATAGCAATATTTGTGGGGTATTTTGGAGATCTAAACCACTGTAAGAGTTTTTAATAGTCTAACCTCCACATAACTGTAAACTTGCAAAGTAATGACCTCATGTCACAGTAGAACATGAGAAGAAATGGGAAAATAGATGATGAGAATGCTGCTGACTTTATGTATGTTCTCCCTATTGTAGTTAAAGCTTTTGAAATGGAGATTATACCTGCTACTAGAATTGTTGCACAGATTGGAGAAACTCTCATACTTACATGCAATACTACTGGCTGTGTGTCACCAAGTTTTTCCTGGCGAACCCAGATGGACAACCCCCTTGGAGGAACAGTGAACCACCACAAGACATACTCTACCTTGACTATGAATCCAGTTAGTGTTCTGAATTCTCATGATTATCTGTGTACTGTCTTCTGTGAGAAAGAGAAAAAAGAGAAAAGTATCAAAGTTGAACTTTACTGTAAGTAAAAATGTAAATTTCTCTTTAGTAGTACACGTTTGTAAAAAATCAGTAATTGTTTGTAGATATCATGGTTGGTAGTTAACTGATAATGCTAGGATAATGAGTCTGCTATAGCTCAACATGTATTTCCTTGTACTGTTCCTTTATCTGCCTGCTCAGGACTCTTTCTCAGCCCCTTTCTGCTTAGCTTTCTGCTCTGTAGGTAGTATGTATTGGTCTTAATTACTCTTATTCTTGGGAATTCTTGAAAGCCAAAACATAGACTCCCCAAAACGTTTGTAGAGCTTGAAAAAACCCCAACCAGTGTGGTTGAGATGGGTGTATTTGGGAAACCTGCAAGTGCAGAGCGCCTAGTCAAAGCCTTTGCAGTTTGCAGGGGAATGATTCAGATGTCTAAACCTACCAGCACAGAAAACAGGATACCACCAGTGTATGGATTGCTCTGGATGCCTATATTTAGGCAGCTGTATCACTGCCTAGGTGCCTTGCTGAGTCTTACTAGATCATTTGTGATCATATTTCAACAGCTGTACAAATCTAATTCCTGTTAGTGTATGAACTGCTTATAAAAGACCTGTATGTCTTCATATCAAGATATGTCTTGTAATGAAGTTGATATCAAGTCATGTACTGAATGCCTCTAAACTCGAGATGTTTGATGTCAGGATCTTGCTCTTATGTTGACCCTAGCTATAGCTCATCTCTGCTAGACTGAAGAAATGGATTTTATTCTTTTAGCTTTCCCCAGTGACCCTATCATTGAGATCAGCCCATCCTTAGTTGCTGGAGAACCAGTCACTGTCGTCTGTAAAATTCCTGATGTGTATCCTTCTGATCACCTGGAAGTAATGCTTAAGAAAGAGGAACATGTTCTTCATGAGAAGAATTTTTTTGAAGATGACAGCACAAATACAGAGACCAAAACTGTGATTTATTCGTTTAATCCCACGGCTGAAGATATTGGGAAAGAGATCACCTGCGTGGCCAAACTGCCAATTACTAATATGGACTTTGAACCCAAAGAAAGAGTAACTTCTCAGAAGCTGAATGCAAACTGTAAGTATTTTTATTCTAGGGCTTTTACACTAAGTACTGTTTAATGTTAAGTTTCATGGAATAGGTTTACAAAGTGCGTGCTATAAATAATATCTAATCTGCACTTCTTATCTATATTATTTTTGTAGATGATCTATTGTATTCAGCTGAATTCTCTTGTATTCACTAACAGTCACGGAGTCATTAAATACCCACTGTTGTTCATGACAGAAGTCAGGCAATGCTTTAGTAACTCCTGTCTCACTCTCTTACCTTGGGCACTGGTGCTCAGTCAGAAAGTAAAGACCAGAAGAAAAATGGCAGCATGCAGATAAGCAATTGTTTTTAAAATTGCCATTGTATGCTTAGCAGTTCAAGGTTTAAGTCCTAAACAATAGGGAGACAAATGTAACAGTAAAAAAAAAAAAAAAGTTGTACACATTTTGTCTAGCTTAGCTTTCAAAGCTGCCAGCTGTCTTATCAAGTCTGGAGAAATAGTTCCACTGTGTTACTGCAATACACATTATTAACTTTTTCTTGGTGTTGTGGGAAATGTACCTCTGGAGAAGCTAATGTTAAAGACGTGCATGTCATTCTTCATTAACTTACTGACCTTATCTCTCCTGTTCTCTTCCAGTTGGTCCACAAAATACTATCATTTCTGCATCCCCAGGGAACTCTCCAATGGAAGGAGACCCTCTAAAACTCACTTGTGTGACTGAGAGTAATCCACCAACACAAATAGTTTGGAGAAAACATCCAGCCGATGAAAGCATTCAGCATCTGATAGAAAACAATGTCCTGTCTATTCCCCATGCCCGTTTCACTGATTCAGGACTGTACATCTGTGAAGCAATTAATCTGGTAACTAATAAAACAGAGAACGCAACTGTGGACATTGTTATACAAGGTACAAGTCTGCTTGAATTTAACTTGTATCACCCAGTAGACAATTGGCAGCTGCCTGTTGGGTTGGAGGATGCTGAAACTCTGAGAATTAGGAAATTACAGGCCTTCTTTGTTACGTATTCAGGATTTAGCTTTCAATTTACTGCTGCTCTTCATGGGCTGTGCTTTTCACTTCTATGCTTAATTTTCAGCTAATTCTCTCTCTACTGCTGTTGGTCATACATAGCTCTATACACTTCCTGCAATGCAACACTCAAAGTGATAAAAGAATCTGAGAAAGTGGTGGTGTGGGGGATACTTATTTCCTTGAAATGCTAATGTATGTAGCAATTTCACAGGGACATCACAGTCTCCTTTGAACTAGCAGTTTTAGTCATTAGTAGTAAATTTAGTAGTCATTTGATAGCAAAACTATTTGGGACATTGTTTTTGTTATTGTTATTGATACTGTTTCAATGGAGCCAAGTCTCACATGGAGCCTGGGACCAAAACCAAAATGAACAGATCCTTGGGCGAGCAATTCCTGTTTTCTTAAAACCCTCTCCATCTTTAGTACTTTTTTATAACAGCCTTTTCTTTTGTCATGCAGGTGCTCCACACATTGCAGAACTCTCCATTGTGCCTTCCACAACAGTTCAAGAAGGAGAAAATGTTTCCATACAATGTTCTGCTGAGAGTAACCCTCCTCCCAAGATTATTTTAAGGAGAAAATCTGACAGTGCAGACATGGGGCCTTACAGTGAGGGGGGAATTCTCCTTCTTCCATCTGTGACATTCCTAAATGGAGGAGACTATGAATGTGTAGCAGAAAATAAGTTTGGGAAAAGTAAACGTGAAATAACCTTTAATGTGGAATGTAAGTATGTGTAATGTTTTCCCAATCATTTATAAATAATAAGTTAATTCTCCACTTACTTCAGTGATAAATGTAACCATCAAACTAAACAAAACCCTGCAAGTACAAAAAAATCAGTGTAGTCCTCTGCTCTTCCCCAAAGAAAGGAGCAGTGCTGACGAGCAAAACAAAGACATGAAATCTTTAATGTTATGACGGTCTTAAGTCAGGATCTGAATAAGCGAGAAACTGATCTGCATTCTTAACATTCTTGGTTAGAAGTACTTGGTTAGTACGTTAGGCTATAGAGAGCTCTGATACTGTGTGCTTTACTTTTTCTGAGAACGAAAAAGAAATTAACTCTGGGAGGCCAACAACCTGGCATCCACCAGGACATGTTGGACCCATCTCTAAAAATCCAGTGGTGATTACCTACATGATTCTCCCTTTCAGGTGGACCGAAGAATACAATGATCTCTGTTATCCCTGGTACTGCTGTTAAAGAAGGAGAAACTGTGATGATGACATGTACTAGTTCTGGTAATCCAGCTCCAGTGATCTCTTGGAAGAAAAAGAAGGCCACCGGGGAGTCTGAGAAAATTTTTCAAGATGCAACTTTAACTATACAGAACATAAAAAGTCAAGACCTTGGGCTTTATGAATGTGAAGCTTATAACCAATTTGGCAAAGAAGAAAAAGCTGTGAAATTACTTGTTCAAGGTTAGTTGAACAAAACGGAACACAAGTTTTTTGTTTTATGTATTTTAGGTCCAGATCTCATTCCGTGAAGGACAGGGGAATTCTGTCCTTGATGTCAACGGAGTTAAAAGGTGGCCGTAACGTCATTAAGTAATTTATGAAGCTCTAAACAATGAAGGGTGAAATCTCCCTTAGTACATATAACTTATGCAAAGTTCTCATGTCAGTTCAGCTTCCACCACTCCTTAAAACTGGCAAATGTATGCGTGAGGCAAGGAAGCTATGCGGTGCCTTTATTTTCTTCCAAATAGGCCTCAGTGGAGGATCCAGATACCTGCATACAAAAGATTCAAAGACAAACTACATGCTGAAACTTCTCTGTGGAGGGACTGTATTACAGCTCCTTGGCTCTCCTTTAAGTTACGACTCTGTATCCTGTTCTCACAAGCAGCATTTAAGCTATATCAAAAGCTGATTCCTCAGCCCACATGTAATGATATCAAAGTTTCATTTTCAGGAGTAAGTGGACTTCTCTGCTTTAGCCCTGCTGCTCCTGCTTATTGCATGAAAACAGTACATTGCTTAGGGATAGCTTTTGCCACTAATCCATCTCTCTTCCTTATTCTTTACTATTTTCATAGCTGCACCAAAAATACACCTTGAGTTTTCCCTTCAAGTGCAGCAATATAAGGAGAAAGTGTTACCATCTCTTGCACATCTGCAGATCACAGAATCACAGAATCACAGGTTGGAAGGGACCTCAGGGATCATCTAGTCCAACCTTAAATGTCACATCTGTTCAGAGTACTCTGTGAAAGAAAATAAGTGATGGGATCACAACCCTTGAAAGAGTAGATGGCAAATATACCATAGCCAGGGCTCAGCTAAGGGACACAGGAACATACGAATGCCTGTCATTAATGAACTGGGAGAGCAGTCTCAGGACATAGTACTTTATGCCAATGGTTAGTTAAAATAACTACTGTACAGAGTTAATATTAGGATTTGTTTTAGACAGACAGAATGACATCGTCACTTCCATCCCATTATGAATTTTCTTTAAGAAAACTGATATGAGTTGCACGGGTTCATGTCATAACTGGTAGGAACTTAGTGCTAATGACAACTTCTGTCCAAAACGGCAGATGCACAAAATAATTGCTGCTTCAAAATTTTTCATAGGTCCACGTCCAGCTTTGAAAACAGGATGTAAAAATGTAGAACCTAGTGGAAAAAAAAATACTATTCTAGGACTCCTTCCTTTGCCTTTTCTATTTCTCTTCTGTTGAAAGAGGACATCAAGCTCTGGGTATGTTGGTCTGTCTCCTTTCATGAATTCGAATGAATAAACAGTGAATTTAAAACAAGAAAAGAAGAAAAACCTCCGTATAAAGTAAGAGACACGCAACGTACTCCATCAATCGATAAAATGTTCTTTCTGTCAGCTGCTGTTGACTGCAGTGTGTGAAGGATAGGTAGTGACAGAGCAGCGTCTAAAGCTATGTGCTCAAATATTATAGTGAATCCATTAACTGGATTAGTACTTTGTGTGTACAAGCTGCTGATACCTCATGAGGTTTTTGCTTCTGTTTGTTGCTAAATCCTACCTTGCATTTCTTTTCTTTTCAGTTCCTCCCCAAAACATTACTGTGGTAGTATATCCATCAGAAAATGTCAAAGAAGGTGAAAATGTCACTATTACCTGTAGCATATACAGTAACCCACCATCACAGATGGTTCTGAAAAAAGTCCATCAGGAGAAAGAAATTATTCTGCCATCAGTGAATGGAACCTTTATACTCTACAATGTCACCAAAAATGATACAGGCAGATATTTGCTTGATGTTTTCAATGAGGTTGGAAACAACATCAAAGTGATTGACATAGCTGTTGTAGGTAGGTAGATCTATTGCCTTAAACTTATTTCATTCGTACTTTCTAATGAATTTTGTGTCAAGGTGAGCACAACTAGTTAATGGCTGATCCTTGTGCGACAATACTGCAGTTAACCTAAAAAAAACCCCAAAGGTCAAACCAAATAATAGAACAGCTGGTGAGAATAAGCTGTATTTAACCTCCTTTCAGTGTCGATTTTATTGTCTTTCTTACCTGAGTTGGTGCTGTAGCTTTAAGGATAAGGCCATAAAAAGGTGGATCCTGGCCACATTTCTGTCCACATGCATGAACAGCGAGATTAATCCAGAGAAAGTTCTGTTTCACAAAAAGATCTAAAAATAGGGCTTTTTAAACATGGTCTTCTCCTGAAGCAGTGTTTCCAGGAGCCAGAAATGTCCCTGAATATTTCCTGGGTAAAATACATTATATTCTTCTTGTATTCTTCATTAACTCCATGGTATTCCTCATTGTAGGTGATATCAGATGGGTTTGAACTTGCATAGCAAACTCAAGACCAAGATAGTGGCTAGGAATTAAAGTGTGTAATAATGGTAAGAGTTACTAAAGAAAAAAGCATAAGGAAAACATTTTGAAATGTGCTTTGTGCATGAAAACAGAAATAGTGTTCCAAATGAAGGTCATTAATGACACTGCTTTTACAGTAATATACATGTATCTGTTTCAATCAGTTTTTACACAACTTTTTTCTTCTTTTGTCTCCATTTTCAGGAAGATTGGAAAAAACAGATCAAATGATACCACTGATTATTGCATTCTCGTCTGTAACAGCAGTAGCAGTACCTGTAGTTGCAATTTTGATCTACGTGTCAAGAAGAGCGAAGATAAATGGATCCTACAGTCTTGTGAAAGCGCTCAGGCTGAAAGTGTGATCGCATGAATAGAAGTCTGAGTTCATAATAAGCAATGTTATTTATTGTTGTGACTGGTTCTACTCTTCTGTAACATATGGTAACAAACAAGTGATTTAAGAACACCACCATGTGAGAGCAAATGGATTTTTTGTGTGTTTTGATGAATATTTCAGTATTTAAATTAAAGGGAAAGCTAGCATCCTGTCCAAGAAATTGGTAAATCACTTCTGTGTTAAAGCTGTGTTAAAGCATGCTGAACAAAGAGTTCCTTGGAGAACTAGGTTTGTACATAGTGTATAATTTGTATTATAAATATGTTCAACTGAGTACCAGTTTGTAAAATTGCAGTCTTACTGCAACTGTACAGAGAAATGTTGTTAACTCAAAGTCAGAAATCAGCATTACTTGAGCTGATCAGATGAAAATATTTTATTTTGTATTACCCTACAGAGTGAATGTTTTTAATATAATTTGTCTGCTTGTGGTAATGTTTGGAAAATGTCCTCTTTTCACCCATATTGCCATAAACTCTGTACCTTCAATGAAGTTACATGACTACTGGGCTATGCATTTCTAATTAACTGAAATTAATTTAAGATGTCAAGGCTCATTTGTGAAACATTTTATTTTAAATATTATTCAGAAAGTGTCTGGGATTATAGTCTAGTTAGCTTTAGGACAGCTGAGTTATTTTTGTAGGGTTTAATCATTCGCAAATCAATGTCAGAATTCTGTTATTTCGTGATGAGCCAAATCAGATCCTTCATTTAGAATATAAGCAGCCAATAAATATGCTTTACAGATTTCCACTGCAAAATAAAACCACCAGTAGGTTTCTCTGGCTACATCCCCCTAGTGATTCTTGCTTAAGAATTTCTCAGAATACACGTTCCTATGGAAGGAACTAGTGAAATCTATTATCCTTAGCAACAACAGATTCGGGTGTCTCGGGAAGCCCTAGTTGTAAAGGCACAAGCAAGGCAGGCAGCGGCCCAAAGGCACAGGCAAGGGGGAGAGGCAAAACCTATGTAGCCTCAGCAATGGTGGTTGAGTTGTTTCTGAAGAAATGCCCTTCCCAAGCTGCTCACTGTGGAAGACTAAACCACTTGCCTGACAACTTTCCTTTTAATAGACAACTGGTGCCTGCATGCTTCACCCTGGTTAGTGCCTTTTTTCACCGCACGCTCTCTCCACTGCTGGCAAAATGGCTGTGAAAATAGTGGGCTTTCTGTGCAGGGACAAAGATGAGGGGGAAGGAGAGGTAGAGTTTGATGGTATTCTCCCTTACATCCCTTCTCCTGGCTAGCAGTGCTGCTTTGACTCATCTGGTTGGTGATGTTCAGCACTGAAGGCAAAGCTGTGGGAGGTGCAGGCGCTGTGGTGGAGATGCTGAAGTGCCTCTAGTCTCAGCAGCCCTGAGCCACTGTGTTAGGCACAGGAAGGTGGGCTTGGCTCCCCCAAACTTGCACACACGAGGTCAAGCAGAGGGATGTGAAAAGAATTTCTTCACGTTATACAAACCGTAACAACTGCCCCCAACAGCAATACAAACGCAGATATCTCTTGGTAGCTAGCTGTAGGATGAGGCAGCGGTGCAGATCTCCCATATAATTTTTCATAGCATGTTCAGCAGTGTTTTGTGCACAGTAAATCAGTGCATGCAGGGTCCTGTGCTTATCTACAGTTGGAAAGGGAGGCTTGGGAAGTGGGGGTGTGCAGAAAAATGGGAGAGCAGTGTGGACTTGGCTAGGAGGAATGTGAGCATGCAGTAGGAGGGTGAAGAAAAGATTGAAAACAGAGGAGGAGGAGAGCTTTGACAGGCCCATGACATAAATTTCTTGGAGGTGGTGCCAGGCAGATTTATTCAGAATAATGTCAGGCCTATCTCAGTGCTGTCTTGTGAACAAACCAGAAAGCATGATTTTTCCACTGTGCAAAACTTTGGTGCACACACGTTTTGCCTACTGAGTGTAGTTCTGGAATCTGTACTGCAAGAAGGATAGTTAGAAAAGATACGGAGGAGGACTGGAAAACAGGAAAAATGAAAATGCCTGGGACTTTCCAGTTTGGAGAGAGAATTCTGAAGGAGGAGGGGATGTGGCTGACATTTTCCAAATTGTGAAGGCAGTTGATAGCAAACAACAGATGCAGAACTGCTGTTCGCTAAATCGTGCAATGCCAGAACTGCAGGGCACGCAAACTAAGGAGAGGGCGGTTTGATGAAAATTATAGAAAGTACTTCTTTACACAGTGAATGGTGAACTACTGGAAGCTGCTGCAGAAGGTTGTGGAGGATAACAGTATCAATTGGCTCAAAAGGAGAATGGAAAAATACAATGGACTAAAGGTCCATAAACAAATACTAAAGGGAATAGGCAGAAAGGTACTGTATAACGTCCCCCACCCAATGGCCATTGATGGTGAGCAATCCTCAGGGATTATACTGCAGAAAGTAGCCAGGTTTGCACGCTCTCCTGAAATAGGGTCTCCCACTGCTGGAGACATACTGGGGTAGCTAGATCACAGGTGAGACCCAGTAAGGTACATCTTGCCTTCTTATGCCTTCTCTGAGTGGTCTTGGGCCAGGCCCACTTGGAGAAGGGGCTTAGCAGTTCCTGTGCTGTTTTTTCCCTCTCCTGGAGTCCCTTAGAAGGAATAAAAAGAGGAAAGATGAGTGGGAGAGAAATAGGAGTCATCTTGCAACAGCACTTTGGTGCTTGTGTAGTCTTTCCTGGCAATTCCTCCACGGGTTCCCGGTATCCTCTCCGCTGATGGTTTCACCAGTATTTGTGCTATGGATACAGACCTTAATGTCTACCTTAATGTCTAATGTCTACTTAATGGCTTGCCTGCCCTCTCAGGGTCGCCATTAAGTCATTTAAGTCAATAGGAGTTGGCCTGTGATTTCAAAAGGGACAGTTTTTAACCCAGAAACACTATGTGAATAGATAGAGCTTGTAGTGCTCATTTTAGCAGAGGCTGCTCTTGTGTGGGCAGCAAGCTTCTCCTCCATGAAGTCACGAAGAAGGACCTTGCCAGGGGATCTCCTCCCCTACTGCCTGATTTTCGGTATTTTCCAGGACACTTAATGATTTGGACAGAAGCTTGTCCTATGAGGTTAAAAGTTCACAGTCAAATAACTTCTCTTTTTATTGAAAATTACAGGAGGAATATTGTTTCTTCTTGTGCTCTTTCTCATCAAGCAAAACGCGGAGCCTCTGCCCTGGCAAAAAGGCATGCACAGCAGCTCCAGCCCAGCACGCGCTTTCAGAAGGGGTCAGAGCCGCCTGGAGGTCTAGGTAAGAGTCCCTGCCACGGGCCTGTCTTTATGAGCAAGAAAGTGGTCTGTAGAGCAAAGGGCTGTGACAGGTCTGCTCAGGTTTTCTCTACAAAGTCACCTCGCAGGTTTTAGAGTTGCATTTTCCCCTGCCTGGGCCTGTGCTCAAGCACACCAGTTGCCCTTGTGTCCTCAGAGCAGGGGTTTATCCCATCAATACCATGGGGCAACGCTAAATGCTAATGCTAAAATGAGCCTGGATTTTAAAAGGTGATTGCAAAACCTCACTCCCTGCAGCTAGGTCAGGATATGCTCTTCCTTAAAATGTAAAGCTCAAACAGAAGAAGAAGATAGGTTTTTTAAGCTTGTCCAGGAATGCTTTCAAATTATTTTGCAGATATACTGAAGGGAACAGTTAATATATCCTGTGACAGG
This sequence comes from Anhinga rufa, assembly GCA_013400875.1. Lineage (NCBI taxonomy): Eukaryota > Metazoa > Chordata > Aves > Suliformes > Anhingidae > Anhinga > Anhinga rufa. The sequence continues at coordinate 15,789 of VZTV01071087.1, read as the reverse complement.
GGTGCTGTTATCTGCTGGAGATAACACTGGAGGCCCTGTGTTTGCAGGGACAGGCTCCCCCCAGTTTCAGGGACTAGCAAGGCCTGACCGTGATGTCTAAGGCCAAATGATGACCTGGTGTCTCTGGCTGCAGCAGGCCATTCAGCTTCATTGGCTTGCTGCTGTGCTGGACCGGGTAACTTCTCTGAGCAGCACGTGTCCCTGTAAGTAATCTGATTTTGACTGGAAATTCCTCGCAAATGGAGAATATACCATTGTCCTTGGTAATTAACTGTGCCTTTTCTGTTATATATACATGGCCCGCTTCCTAGTCCCTTCTGTCTGACCTTTTATGCCTTCCTACCCACAAGAAAAATGCATACTGTAATCAAGCCATCTCTTATTTCTTCGATAAACTAAACAGATTGAGCAGCTGTAAGCCTACCTTTCTCTATAAGGCATTTTCTACAGTGGTAAATAATCCTTGTGGTCTTTTCTAAATCCTCTCCAGCACTTCAACATACCCTTTAACATGTGGCAAAAGATCTGTATGTGATTGTCCAGTGCTGTTTCTGCCAGTGTCAGGGGAGATTTTGCTTCTTTACTCGTCCTCTGTGCAGCTCTGCTTCCATAAACAGCCTCTTTTACATTTGCCATTTTTTGTCACACAGTCACTGCAGGGAATAAAGAATAAGTCGGTTCCTTATTCCCATTTACGATTTCTCAGTCCTTCGAAGGATACAGTCCCTCAGAGCTGTTCTTAGTATGCTTTTTTTGAAACAGAAAGCTCTGTGATACAAAGTGAAATGCCTCATGAGTCCAAATATCTTAAATCTAATTTGTCTGATAATGCCTACATTCCGTAAAACCATGCTGACTGACACTCATTATGTAGCCTTTCCCATTATTTACAATTTTGTTGTAACAACCGGTCTGAATTTTTCCCAGACCATTCAGCTCACCAATCCAATCCTGAGTTCTTGACACTACTCTATACTCAGTTTGAAGGCCGCTTCACATTTAAAAAGGGAATGAGAGAAGCAGTTATACCAGGGAAACCACCTCTCTGGTTCTATTGTCTGTCATGCAGCTCAGCAGCCTTTAAGCCTCACAATCTTTTAGGTCCACATACTGTATATATCCTGCCACCGAAGTGATGCAAGTTATGCTAACACGAATACGGAAATGCTTGTACAAGGAGTGATGTGCTTCGCTGTCAGCTACCAGGCATCTTAGTAGTTAAACTGTATTGTTCCGAGTACCTGGGTAGCCACCGGGTACCAAAGCAGGGGACCTCCTGTCTGTCCCTCTGCCCTTCCCACCTGAGGGGTCTGTCCTTCTGATGCCGTTGCATTACACAGAATGGGCAAATGTGTGTCTACGAGATACAGGGGTGTGAAGTTTCCTGTGCCTACTGTGTTCGTGGTTCCTCTCAGTGATTCTGCTGTGTTCGAGGTTTGTTGTGAATGAAAGAAGGGGAACGGTTTTTTGACAGGTTGAAAATTTACCCTTACAAGGGCACCTTTTGCTTTTTGCAATGCGAAGAAATTTAGACATTTAAAGATTTGTGCTAGGACTAACTGAAGACTTAATTTAAAAAAAGGTGAATACATATTTTATAAACAGATGTGACAGAGTGTCTGGGACTCTGTGCTTATGTGACTTGAAGTAGGACAACAGTGACTTTTTTTTTTTCATTGCAATAATGGAAACTATACCTGTATGTGTTAATTGAACTAGAAAGGATCATATGAGGCAACCAGAATGACTTTACTGCTCTTTGCTGTGCTTAATTGTAAAAACCAGAATGTTGTGACTGAATTCTGTTGATTTTTTTCTCTTAAATATGTTACCTTTCCTTTGAATGAGAGGCAGATATGGGACATCTGCTCTCAGCAGTTGAAAGAAATGGTGCCATAGATGTTGAATGAATTCATGTTCCCAGCACAGATGTCATGTCTTGAACACTCCCACCTATTTCAGACTGTTATATTTTATGTTGTTATTCCGTATTTATTAAGGGCTCAGAGTCTTACAGTGATGGAGACTGTCAGTGTTAACAGTCATGCAACACTGAGACACTGCTACCAGTTGAGCCACAGAACCTCTTTGCTTTGGCTCATCAAACCTAATAGATAAAAGCAGCTTTCCACATTACCACGCACATCGTGTACATGATAAAAACAAACACTAGGTCCTTTAGCACTACTTCTAACATGCAGCTGAAGAGAGAATTTCAGAAAATGGGGCTGGGGTATTTACTGGCATTGTATCTTGACCTCCAGGCTTAAGCAACAAAATCTTACCACAAATGGTGCATTCGTTTCCTTGTTTCAATATCAGAAATACATATAAAATAGAGTTAAAACATGACTGTCTGCAGTTATTAAAATTACGTCAAAAATGTATCTGCTATTGTTTCTATTGATTCCCTGTTCAACTAAAACTCAGGAACATTTTGTCCCTCCATCTACATCCAAACATCATAACAGTAGAGTGAGGCAGGACAGCGTGATTCTTCGCTATTGAATAATGCATTTAAGCACTCTTATCTGAAAAGCATACAGAAATAAACATTTTAGGGAGATAACTCAGTTTTTGTAGATAAGCTCAGGGAAAAAGGAAGGAAAAATTCCTTCTCACAAACAAAATGCAATTCCAGCGCCACATTGTTGTTGAGTTTTTTGTTCTAATTCATAGTCACAGTGGCCTTGGTGCCGATAACAGGGCAGGGATGGAGCAGATAGCAAGCTTTTGTTGATATTGATTAAAGAACATCACTTCTTTTGAGAAATTGTGACATGCTGGGCATAAACCACTCTTCCTAAGTTGTTGAGTTGAAGTGAAAAGCGAGAACATGGCAGAATAGTGCTCTACTTGCTTTGTCTGCCAGCCAAAAAGGTGGTGTATCTGTAGAAGCAGCCAGAGATATGTGTAGGATACAGGAGAATTGATTTCCACATCTAAAGGTAAATTCATAGGCTGAAAATTCTGTGTTCAAAATAGAAATGTATTGAAATATCCTGTTTATTATATCTATAAACTTACTGACAGAATTTAATTCTTCTTTGTCTTATTCCCTGTTTTGTAGGAAGTATCTGTAGTAGCAAGCAGCTGAAGAGCACACTTTACCAGTAGTCTGCATGTATGATCATTCCTTTTTCTTCCCTGTGTCTAGCTCACTGTTAATTCAATAGAATGAGGCGGTATAAACCTCCAAGATCTGCACTTCCTGGAACACAAAAATCCACCTCCTAAAATCTGTTGTGGCTTTTGTTAGCAAAGCCCTCTAGCTGCAGAGATGAGAGACAGGTGAGTAGATACGAGTTATGATCAAGGCACCTGTTTAGCCTTGATTGAATAGGGAAATGAGGGTAAATACTGGGTGAGATTAATGCTGACTCACCCCCAAGGTGTCTGCAGTCTTTTATGAGTCTACAGCCACATTTTGGAACCAGACCTAGGTAAGGAGTAACAAGATAATTGCAGAAAGACCCAATTAAAGGGAAATAAGGCTCACTATGATGTAGAGCCTAAGAGTGACCACACTAGGCCAGACCAAGTTTTTTAACCACAGAGGGTAAAAGTTAATGCCTAAAAAATTCTGTAAAAACAGCAAGTATTGTAATGTATTCTCCAAATGAACTCCCAGCCTCCAACAGTTTTTGAAACTCGGGAGTTTCCTGAGTCAGAGTTTGCTTCACTCTGTTTAGTAACTTGAACGGATTTGTTTTCTGTTTGTTTTGTCACTTGAAATTACGTAAATTCACAGCATGCACAACATCCTTGTTCACAAGGAATGAAGTACTGCTTTGCTGAGTTCAGTATCTTGTGGTGGTATGCCTGCGAGCTTCTGAAGTTTCTCTTTAGTACTCTTTTGGTTTGTGCTCTTTTCAAAATGGAAGAAAGCGGGAGAAAGTCTGAGCAATCTTTCAACACCGAGCTATCTAGATTTCTAGATAATGTCTGGGACAGCAGAGACTGTAGTGTGAAGAACTCTGCACAGCATTGCCACAAGCTGTCAGCAGCGGGAGGGAGGGAGGGATTCGACAGCGATCCCACAAATTATAGCTGGAGGGCTGAACGTGCAAAATTATTAAGGAGTAATTCTGCATACAATCTGTATTGCCAATTACTGTATTTAACACAGTACAAGTGAGTAATCAATTACTTTCACATTTGAAGAGCTCTCAGATATTTAACATTCAAATGATTATTTTTTAAAACAAATGTAAGCAGATTGGATAATTATGTTAAAAATTAGGTCAAGTGTTTTGTATAGAATTAGGATTGGAAGAAAACCTGATTTTTTTTTTTTTCATTTTGAGGAGGGTAGTCATACTACAGATGTAATAGTATTTTTATTAAGAGTTTATATTTGAAACAGAGTAGAATGTTAAAAACTTTCAAAAATCAGTAGTTTTGTGCCGTATCTCTTTGAAATAAAAACTGAGGTTATTTCATTGGAAGAGTGTTGCAATCACATTAAGTGAATGCTTATCTTCAAAACCCTAGCTTGGTCACTTTTCGGACCGGTTAGAACATTGTCAGTCCACAAAATCACTTTTCACCTAGCAAAGTTAAAAAGATTTCATGTCCAGAAGGTGTACAGTAATTTAGAATATTGCTCCTTTGTGAGACCTGGGCCCTTCCGAGGAACTGAAATCAAGGTAAAGGAGGACAGTTTTGAGGTGGAGGAAGTTTTTTTTGTTGACTTATTGAAGGACTGAAGAAGAGTCCCCTTTGGTTTGTTGCAGAGGGATTGTTTTACTTCTTTTTTTCTGTTATGCTGTACTACCCTGTTCCTTTTGTGGCGTATACAATGAAGCAGGGGATGGCTGTGACAAGTTCAGGGCTGGCAGGAGCAAGATCAGCCACCGCATCTTCTCTTGCTTATTGCAAACAAAATGAAAGCTTTCACTATGCTTTTCACCACAGCCCTGGGAAAAGTCTTGATGTAGGTTATTCGGATTCTAAGAGTCTAATGTTTTTGGTGTGTAGAAATCTTGACCAGAGAGTGCTAAAGAAGAATGGCTGATACATTGTTAAATGTCCTAAACTGTAAAATAAGAGTAATAATAAAAGAGGGTAGAAAGTAGTGCTAAAACAGATGAGAGAGAAATATTGGGAACCCTACTGAATTGGTAGAACATTTTAAAAATCTCATAGAATTTATAAAAGATTGTTTACATAGGTATTGTTTCCACTGTTAATGACAAAAACTTAATTTCAAGGTAGCATTTTGTATGATTTATCAAAATGAATATGTGAAACAATAGACCAACAGCATGAAGCACAGATGAAATGAACTTCTTTTGTCGGAGCCTGGGAAGAGTGTGTAATCAGAGCTCAAGTCTATGACACTTGAAAAGAAAAACCGTCAGTTCTGAACCACAAGATTAACATCCCTGCCTGTACTTAAAAGATGAATACCTCTCTTTAGCTGCATCTTTCCTGCAGTTGAACTGTCAAGCGCAGACATCTTGAAAGCATGTTTTTTGAGGGTCTTAAAAGAGCCATCCTCAGGCTCCTGTTTTTTTATGGAAAGAGACAAAAGTCTGCAGTCTAGATAAAGGAATGTAGGACAGTGCATCTTCTAGGTCACCCTGACATTATGGCCCTTACACAAGTTGTACAGAGAAGCACCTTAAATTTCATACAAAATGCTTGACCAATTTAATTATTGAGAAATTGATTTCCTAACTTTAAAGAGGACACGACTAGATTGAATTAAAAGCATAGACTTTTTGGAAAATATACTGATGGCAGGTTTAAAAGCCAATGTATGAGAAATTTTGTGGCTAATGTAGGTCTACTTTTCCATCCCATTTAATCTGTTTTGCAATTTGAATCTTGTAATCTGCAGATATGTCTAAATAGTGTTGCCAGATAAAAAAAACGCATCTTAGAAAGGCAAAGTGTATTTCTGGACTGACTGTAGTTTTTCAGTATCCCCCCATTTAGCAGGGGTTAGAGAGAACACAGAGCCGGTCTCTTCTCAGAGGTGTACAATAAAAAAACAAGGGGACATGGTCAAAAGATGTGCCAAGGGAAGTTCCAATTGTATGTGAGCAACAAATTCATGGTGAGGGCGGTGCAGCACTCAACACAGGTTGCTCAGTACCTTTGTCCTTGAGGATTTTTGCAATTTGGCTGGAAAAGACCCTGATCAACCTAATCTAACTGTAAAGTTAGCCTTGCTTTGAGTGGGACATTGGACTTGATGACCTCCTGTGGTCATCCCCACCTACATTTTTCTGTAACTGTGCATGACAGAGGCTTCCACGAGATACCGTTGCTTGTTTTGTAAGGAGCAATGTAATTCCCATATAAGATCAAAAGAAAAATATTCAAGCAGTTAAGTACACTGGTCTTTGGCAATAAGCAGCAACCAAAGTTTCGCCGGAGGATGTAAGGAACACCCCTGAAGACAGATTTAGGAACAGCTGTTTCCACCGTATTGAGCTTTTTTTGGTGTCTGATATAGATTGCTTAAATATAAGTCTGCAGGTATGAAAGAGTCTCTTCCAGTGGCATTAGTCATAAGTCTGAATGTCCAGTCGTTCCATGACTCCTTTTAAAGTGCTGTCCCAAAATACTTCCTGTGGAAAAGAGTTGCATAGTTTAATTAGACACTTTGTAAAAGTATTTCCTTGGACTGGTTCAAAATACTTCTCCTTTTTGTCCCCTTGTTTTTGAATTACGATGCAGGAAGACTAAAAGTTTGTCATCTACCATTTTTCTACTGATCATTAATGTGTGCAATTTTGTCTTGCTCGTGTCTTTTCTAAACGAAAAAAAAAATCACCAAAATATCACTCTTTCAAGTGTTTATATTTAGCAATGCTTTTCACATGTCAATAACCTCTGTCACCCTCTCCAAAACTTCTAGTGCAACCTTTCATAGGCAGTGGTCAGTCTGGTACTTTCCATTCCAAATCAAGCTCCACCATTTAGTTACCTTAAAAGAGTTATAATGTTTCTTGTGTTATTCTGCATCTCTTTCCTTACAGATCCTAATATTTTGGGATATTGCTGTCTTAAGACGACAAAGTCTGGCTGATACCAAAAGAAGGTATTTCATGATTTCCAGTCCCAGTTGCCCATAGTAGGTCAAAAGGAGAGTCTGCTCTTACTGAAAACTAATTTCTCACCACCCCCCCCCTTTTTTTTTTCTGCTGGGTTAATTTTTAACTGGATCAGGAATTGAATCCAAATTGCTGTAGGGTCTTACTCATATTTAGCCTGGTGCAACCAAGCTAGTGGTGGTGATCATCAGCACGATGACAGAGCCATCTTGCCCACTGTTGCATCAATTGAAAGTGTCTGTGAAACCAGTTACTCCTGATAGCTGGCCTTTTTTTAACCATAGATGCACACTCAGCAGAGACCTTTACTGAGCTTAGAACAGAGATGGTGAATTGCCGACTTAGTAACATGAACATGCACACTAAACTTAGAGTGGGTTTAATAACTTCATCCAAATGGTCGTTGTTCAGCATATCACACAGCAAAAATTTCATGTAGGAAGTCAAAAGCAGTTAGCTTCTCTCTGGAAGTCTTTGGTATTTATAAAGCCTGTCCTGGACTTTCCAAGTAAGTTGATTGAAAAATTTTTTTCATTTTCCTGAACATTTGATTTGATAACAACATTTAGGACTTCCTTTAGAGTATCCTGGATTGAAAAGTGTATTCAAGTAAATCTTTTTTCCCTGAAAGAGTTGAAGGTTGTCTTAACATTCTTTTAAATGTAAAGACCTGTACTGTAGAAATAAATGAGACTTGTTGGAGATTACACAGGGTACAGGATTCAGCCCGTACAAAGGAAGATGTGATGATGGCTTACATCTCTCCTACCGTGGCCCTGCAGTGCTTTGCAGCCATATCCCTTTCCTTTTCAGATTATTTGCAAATGGCATTTAGGATCAGCCATCCATAAATCACCAATATCATCAGAAGGCAATTAAAATATAGGTTTGCTGACTATGGAAAATTATAAGAACTTCTGATGGGGGGGAAGGTCAGTTTCTGTTTCTAGTGAATAAGCATTAAGTAAAAGAGAGAAGTTTTCACTTCTTGTTAGTATCAGTTATAGAAAACACCTCTTCTGCTCCTCCCCTGTTTGAAAGTTCTCATTTGTACATGTCTTCTGGATTACCTGTCTTGTGACCACATCAGCCACATCCCAGGTGCAGCCATGACCTCCAGTATGTGCTTCCCTCTGTTACTGAGATAACGCCTCTTCAGCCTTCCACCTGAGCGACTTAACCAGGAGCCACGCTGGGCGGAACGGCGGGGCAGCCGGCGCACAGGGCGAGCCCAGGGCTGTGAGCTGCATCAGGACGGTTCCAGTGTTCGCTGGAGAAAGCCTGCAGTCTGGAGCCAGGCGCCTTCCCTAAGGAACCTGGTGAGCAGATCTAAAATGTAGATGAACGTGTGCTCTGAGTTACTTTCAGCAGTTTTGCCGTATGAGTGATAAATATTTGGTATGTCAGCAGCTTCCCAGCATTGTTTTGAAACAGCAAGTTGGTTAAGAACACATGTTGTTCCTGTCATCTTGTATTATCACCCACTTGCTCAACAACAACAAAAACCCCCCCCCAAACCCCAAAACTTTGTGTCAAAATCCATGACTCAAGAACATAAATCTACAAATTGCTGCTGTCTTCTCATAAAGAAATTGCTTAGGAAATAATTTTTCCATGATAATCTAGAGTCAGCTGGTTTAAACACATATCTGTGTAACATCAAAATTCATGTCAACCAACAGCTGTGCCTTTTTAGAGAAGCATAACTATAGTGTCAGCTGGCAGCCGTCCTCGCAGCTCTTTAATACTCTGACCTAAATGTGGGGGTTTGTCACCACTGCCAACACTACTACTATTTGCTTCTAAGATTAAAGGTGAAAATAATGTCTCCATCTGCGTGCAGTTGTAAAGCTGTGCCAGAGTAGGTTTTACCCTGTTAATTACTAAAATCGGTAAACTGTAAAAGCTGGTGCTGTTTACGATGGCTTTTTTGGATAGCAAAAGACGTTATTTTGAATATTACTAATAGCTGCAATTTTATTTGATAGACCTTTAATTTAACTTTGTTAATAAATTTGTCTCCTTTCTGAATGGTTGCGTTGCAATGGTATTGACAAGGTAGGAAGTAACTAAATAAATTGTTCCTTCACCTTTTTGCACCAGACATAAGGCTGTTTGTTACTCTCTAAAAATTGCCATGATGCTCATATAAAGTGGTGATCTGCGCCAGAAAATCATGTATCATTAAAGCACAATGCTTTTAAACGTGTAAGTAAATTCAGTGCACTTCACTGAGGCTTCAGTAGGTCTCTTCAGGACTGTGACCCAACCCTGTGCCACATAGGGACATGCAAGAAGTGCGTCTGTAGAGCTGTGGGCTTGTAACTGCAGAAATGTTGTGGACAGGAGGCAGGGTAGCAGCTTGTGAGACAGTGGACGGACGGCACGACAGTGCCAGGAGTCATGAAGCACAGTGACCTCGGTTCTCAGAAAGCTTTCCAGATGCAGCAGTTTCCCTGCAAAGGTTTTCCTCCTGATTTTGTGCATAAAATCCTAAAAATTGGCACAAAATTGCACTTGATCCTAAGCTGAGACCCCCTGGACTCATAAATGAAAGTTGTTTTTGTGTTACTGTCGTCCTGTTTTCATGATGCATTATTTGTAACGAGGCATTAAATACGTTCTGTGTGCCTGGGAGTGTTAATGCTCCACTGGAACTGCTGTGGTACAGCACACAAGCTAGGTGCTAGGTTTTGTTCCAGAGAAGAAAATCGTGCTAAATTTGAGCAGCATATGAGCATATGAGCACTTTTGGACTTTTGAGAGATCTGTTAGCATGAAAATAAAAAGAAGGTTTTTTAGCCCTGTACTAGAAAGATTTAAAATATCATTACCATCAGCGATGTGCAGAAATCTTCAAAATAGTTATAAGTTTCACAGTCATTACAAAACAGTAAGAGCAGTCAGGGAGCGCAGCTGGGAACTGAGAACCAGGGATCCTGAAACCTACTTTTTGGCTCAGTCTTTTCTAATATGCCTTTTAGCAATTGATTTCACTTGTCCGTCTGTCCTGTATCTTGCCTTGTTACACTGTTTTGTCTTACAGGCATATAGCGAAGCTTAATTCGTGTTAAGTCATTTTGTAACTGCCAGGAGAAAGACGCTGGGGCGGAAGAGTGCCCTTCCTCATATGGTGGTAGTTTCAGTGCAGTGTAGATAAAGTATATGTGGGAGTAAAATGCTGGGAAAGAGACTTTTCTAAAATTTGATCAAGTTTTCCTTAATCTGTTTTGTTTCTGGGCTTTTTGCGGACTTTGCGTATCTTAGTTTAGTTGAAGGTCAGTCTTACATTTATGTGAGAAAAGCCGGTCTTGTTCTTTTCCTGGATGAAGTTGGGAAACGTCAGGAATCCCATGCAAGTCATTCTGTGAAATTTTCATCACGGCTTCCCAGCAGTTGGGGTGCAGACTTGGGCATACTCTGAACAATACTCTGTCACCTAAACAAGGAGAACTAAAAGAAGAACATCCTTCTTTCAAAGGCGTCTGTTGTCTACGGGCCAGTAACTGGCGTTTTGCTAAGGACGGGGAGGTAGTTGCAAGCCTTCACAAATCTCCACGTATGCACAATGGGGATCCATTTTTCCTGGAATGGTATTTGACTACATGTTTGTCTAGACTTTATTTTTTTAGCTTGCTTGAGCCGGAACTCCCAGATAATCCACGCTGCCTACGCGTTAAATCCCACTTCGTCTAAGTTGGTTGAGCCAAGGGCTCTCCAGGAGGAGTGATTCAGGCATGGGGACAGCCAGGTTCACATGAAAGTCCGACCCCCCAGGCTCTGTGGGTGCAGCTGGCTCCAGGAGCTTGAGCATAAACTCAAGCACAGCTACAGCATTATAGATATGTGCTGCAGCTATGTATGTGAGCTTCATTTGCTTCAGATTCATGTGGTTTAAAGAACAAATTATTTGATGCAAAAAAAAACCCCAACCAAACTCTGTAGGAGGATGTGTCTCTCCTCTATTCATGCAGAAATAAGGTGAATCACATATTCCAGTGTTCCTTCTATTTCACAAGATATCAAGAACCACCATTTACTGTAGCTGTCTCTGCAGGCAGAGGCTAGTGCTGCATCCATGGGAACTGAGCCTCTGACCAGTTAAACCATAGGAAGGACTCGCAGAGATGTCCTTGAATGCTTTCTGCACCCACAGTTGTTGTGGTTTGCAGGAAGTAAAATGCTTTTGCAAGGACCAAGGTTAGCTTGAGCCAGACTGTACTTCTAATTCTGTAGTTTAACAATACCGTGATATTGTAATGCTTCTGTAAGTAGATGTGAATGAGATGGGAGGGAGGAGAAGGGAAATAAATGCAGATTTGGAGGGAAGGTGAGGAAACACGCATAAAGCAGAAAAGAAATTAACTTCAAAGCAGAGCATAGAAAATAAAAATAGAAGCAGAAAAGGAAGTAAAAAAACCAACAAGAAGTTAAAAAATACAAATATTTTTTATTTTTTTAATTTGATCCTATTTGTCATAAGTACGTGGTTCCACTGCAACTGAGTCTGCAAGCTGGAGATGCTGGTAGTCTGCAGTGCAAAAGATGGGCATTGAGTTGCTCGCTTCTTCACATATTCCCATGCTGCAGCCAGTGATTCACAAAGAAAGTGAATAGTGACTCGGGAGAGAGAATGAGGAAAAAGGCAAAAGAAAGGCTTAGATCAATTGGGTGAGACTGTGCAATTTAGACCTGCTAAGTATCAGAGATTTTGTAGTATCTGTCATGAGATCGTAGGGAAAATTGTGCAGTTTTTGCTGAGATTTCCTTATTTTCTTCTGCTGAATTTTGACCTTATTTATCTTACTCATACTACTGACATGTCCAGGGGAGTAGTGGCTCCTGGAAAGTAGCCTGCCAGTGATTTACTGGAAGCATGAATTTCATGCAGTCATGTGGTGGGAGAAGCAGCTTTAAGGAAAAAAACACTTCAGTTGCGGTGGCTGGCTCTGAGGCTCAAACTCCTGGACAGTGGGAGCCTGGCTTTGCCCCCCAGGCTCACTGTGCAGCCCATGAGGAGTGGAGCAGTGAACCATCCAAATTCCTATTGATTGCTGTTGAGACCCAAGCTGTACGTGGGTATGTTTGAAACCCCATTCTTCCTGCAGGGGCATCTTTCCATCTGTTTGTGATCTTGCAGTGTGAGAGACCAGCAACCTTTTCATCAGAAAGACGGCATGAGTCATTTAACAGTCAGGACAAGAGGCGGTAGGGCTTCCTTCTTTTCACAATGTGTGAATTAAAGCATCATCCAGGAAGTAAGAGATCCAGGTTTAACTTCTTCCTCTGAAGAATTTAAATAGTTTTCCCTCCAAACTGCAGCAGTCACTAGCTATCCAATTTGCTGTGGGAGAGATGCTCTCCTCTTTTCCTGTGTGATAACCGGAGTGGCTGGGGCATTCGTATGGAATAAGGTTTCAGGATCCCTAAATAATCATTGGATAAAACACATATCTAAATTCTGTCTAAATGCGGGCTCGGATTTGACTCTTGATTGAGTGGCAAAGCATTTGAATTGTGCTTATTTTACAGAGCACATATTAAATAATAAACAGGATACAGGAATCTGGCTTGCAGTCAGAGGACATAAATCTTGTAGTCCTGGAGGTCACCATCTTCTAAGACGGAAGCAAACATCTATCTAAAAGCAGAGTTTCAAAATTATTTGTGCTGACTGACCAAAATAAGTTAAAAGCAAGTTAGTTCAACATCACATTGACCTTTTCTCGCTGGTGGTGGTGATCATTGGTTCAGTTACCTTAATTCCCTTCTGCAAGTACAAAGGGTTAATATAGAAAGTATTTTTATTTAGTGTATGGCTTTTGGGACTATATTAACCCATACTAAATATTCTATTTCATTATTACTAATTAAATCTGTCTTCAGCTGTGTAGGATTTACAACTGATTTAAAAAAAAAACAAAAGCAGCAAAGAAAACTTGAATATGTCCCTGGCGTCAGAGGAGCTGAGCGCACCGCAACAATTGTAAACTCCAGCGGGAGCACAAATAGCCGCTTCTGGAAATAAGACTTTGTAGAGGTATGTAAGTTTTCTTTACTTTACCTGGAAGCAGGTCCTGTCCTATTGAAAGCTATAAACTTCTAAATCTGTTAGTTGCTTTCAAAATTTTGCTCCGGAAGTCCATCAAGTTTGAAAAATTTGTTGCAGCTGTGATTAATAAGGTGAAGGAAATCAGCACATTTGAATGTTTCCATCAATTAGCTGCCCAGGTCTTTTCTTAGCCCCCCAGCAGCAGTAGCAGCTTACGCTGATTTTTGGTTTTGTTTTTTTGAAATTGTTCCTTTTTTAGTGCAGAAAAACAGAGAAAGAAAAAATATAGAATTATTTTCAAAGCCTTTTGAGACCAGAGACTTTTACATTTTGGAATGGAAAGAGAAAAAAACCCCAAACAATTAGTGTTACTATTAAGAATGTTTCAGCTGAGAAGCCAATTGTGTGTAGCAAAATCACTGGTAAAGCTGAGGAGCTGAAGTTTAAAGTCCAGAGCTGTGATGTGGGGGGTAATAAAAAGATGAAAGGTTTGAATGGATAAAAGGCCCAAGATTTGCTGGGCTTTATGGAATGTAATTAATTTTTAAGTCCTATTTTGAGCTCATACAGTTCAGCTTAACTGGCAGAGTCTTCCCTTACCGTTTTACATCTGATAATTTGATTATGAAAATGAACTCTCCCACCTAGAAGAGAATGCCAGCAATCTTGTTCCGATAAGAGATATTTATACAGCACCACCAAATCACTTAAACATCAGGGGCCATGTGCTTATCCTCACTTCCGATGACGAGCCCACTGTAGCTATCTAAGGCTTGTCAGCGTGAGTTGATATTCCCTGTTCAGTTGGGGCCAGTGCTTTCCAGTGCTACTTCAGAGTAACTTCTTTGATTTACTTGGATATTCTGTGAATTTAATTGCTCTAAATGGAGAATCTTTCTTTACACTCACATCTTAAAATGGTACTGACAGAGGACCTAACTATTAACCTATCCTTGATCAGGGAGAAAGGAAAAATCTAAGGAACCTTGGGAAAGGGGGCTGGGGAAGAGAGGATTAACTTTTGTGAAAGGCAATATAATTGGTAAATTTGCATAGCTGAAAGATAAGTGAGTGAGGGTAATTCATTTGCTGGGGAGTACTCACCAGCCAGCCATTACAGCAAAGTATAATTCAAAATCAGAGTAGTCTGTGGCTAAGTTTGGGGGGGATGATGGTAGAATAGGAGTGATGGAAATGCTGTTTAGACTCATGGCTTACTCTCTCCTCCTGTCTTTGCCAAACGCTGTAATCTGATAATCTTTTTCATTTATGCATATAGCCCAAATTCAGTTATACAAATGTAAATTCCCTTAGTCGTGGTTTCATCATGCTATAAAGAAAGGTTTGCTGTTGCATTATAACAGCAAAGTCTTGGCCACTGTTTCTAAAATACAGTTTACTGGAATTAGTCTTAGTCTGCACAGCCTTTTTGTATAAGACCCCATTCTGATAAAAAGCAAATGCTTTATTTGTCACTTTTTTTTTTTTTAATTGAACCTAATACCAGTATAGGAAAGAAGTCTGGGATTAAAACACGCCTGGCTCTGTTCAGATGCTACAAGCATTAACGGCTGAGAAAACATACCATCTACTAGCGCGTTCCTGGATTACGAGTTGCATAAACTTCAGATCAGCTGGAGTTGTATAAACTAGAACAGTGCAGTGCGTGTAAAATTCTCTGTTTGTAGAGAGGTTTCCATGTGGAAAAATCATTAAACCCTTTCACAAATTGTCTTTTTACACAGGAATCATTCATCTGGTAATGGAAGTCCTAAGTGGCTAGACAAATATAGGGAAGGAGAGAAAGAGAAATAATTCTAGATGTTTTCTGAGGTAACAAGATTTGTTCTTTTTATGGATCTTTGAAAACTTGCATGGTGTGGCAGAAAATTTGTCTAAAATTTCATCCTAAAATACTTGTATGTGAAGAAAAAGATTCAGTTATTATTTGAAAGTGGGACTTTCAAAACGGGGTTCCTTGTCCTAGCAGACACCCTATCATTACGGGACTATGGTATTAGATTTGGAAAGCATTGGGCAGAAAGTCCCCTGGGCAGAGGGGTGGTACAAACCCCCAAAATCACACAGACTGTAGTGTGAGCTTCTCCATATGCATACTCCATAAGAGCTTTTAGCTTTTAAGTGGACTTATCAGTAGGTTTCCTAAGCTTTGAACTTTGGTCTTCAATGCACTGGGATTAAAGGAAAAATTCTGGTTCTGCCTAAGTTTACACAGGCCTGTGTTCCCCCTTGTTTTACCTCAGTCTTTACCGACTTTTCTGCAGTCAAATATTAGGAAAGCGCTTTCCAGTTGACCTATCTTACTTGAGTTTTAGAGACTGATACCGCTTCCCATTCTCTCCGATTGAATCTCTGTGTTTGCATTCACTTGTTTTTAATTCAAGGAGATGTAGTTCTAATTCTAAAAAAAACCTTCTCCATTGTTTCCATTGTAAAGAACTTAATTTGGCCCTTTTTCCCCTATCTGCACCTTTATTTGGTATAGTGTTTTATTTAACCTATGGCTCACTTTAACAATGTCAGTTACAAATAACCTGCACTGGAATATTCTGGAGAATTCTTCCGCGCTACGTTTGGATGATCATTAGTTGCCAGATAGGGCATTCAGGATCATGGGGTGACTGAGGTGGGAAGGGACCACAGGAGGGC